>MU854465.1:0-82305 GCA_033296685.1 Parachaetomium inaequale | reverse complement strand
CTCCTCCTCGCCGTTCTCTGTGCGCCGGCGCTTCTTCTTCTTCTGCTCCTTATCCTTGGGGTCGACAATCTTGATGGTAAACGGGCACTCGGCCCGGTTGTCCTCGGGCTCGGCCCTGGGCCTCTTGCGCGCGGACGACATGGTCGCCGGGTGTTTGCGATGGATGCGCCGGGAGGGATTGCTGCCGGGACGAGGTTGCGACGACTTGGGGTATTGATCGCGAGTGCCGGATACAGAAGGCTAGCGGCTGGTGATGGGCGGCGCAAGACAAACGCGTGTGGTGGGAGGGTGGTGGTTGTGGTGAAGGTTGCGGAAGTGCGTCAGCTCGCGAGGAGTTGCCGGGGGCGCTTCGGGACGTGGGTAGCCGGAGTGGCTGGGGAAACCGCCGAGGGGAACTCGAGAGTCAGGTCCACACAGACGGGCGCGTCGCGGGTCTTTCCAGCATCCAAACGGGCGTCGCGACCTTCACACGACGTCCCCCGAGCCGATGCTGTGCAGGTGAGGGCTGTGCCTGCGTCAATGGGCAATGGCAGTTGGCAGTTGGCAGTTGGCACGGCCTTGTCGCAGCGAAGATGACAGCAAAATTTCCCGAATCCGCGTCCGCCAACCGGGGGCAGCAAAAACATGGCCCAGCCACGTGATTTTTGGAGGTGAGGAGAAATGGCCCGGGGGGTAAATGCGTGGCTGGCACGGCACTGCGAATGCCAAGGAACGGGTCCGTGTAAACAGCGACAGGGGGAACTAACTCACTTGCATCAACATTCAACCAACTCTCCATATGAAGTTTCAACTAACAAGTCTCCCTCTGTATTTCTCTTTCTTCCAAGTTCACCTGCTTTAATCAACACGTCAAGATACCAGGCAAATCATTACAGGGCAGAAGGCATTGGTAAATTGGCTCGAGAGGTTCAACGACTTACTGGGTCAACGGTGGTCCAAGCCGGATAGATGCCTCACACCGCCGCTGGAAGCACCGTGACTGCCAGAGCAAGTGCCCGAGGTGAAGTACAGGCAGCGTTAGGGGGATGCCACTTTGTAACCCCTGAAATGCCAACAACAACAAAACAAACCAGTAAATAGGTACCGACAGGATAATCAAGCGCTTGCATTCCCTCGTATGTGTTCCTTTCTTCTCCGGCATGATTACATTAGAGTGCGTCGGCCCAAGAAATCCAACAACTCCTATCGCTTACCGACACGCTACGCTACGCCACGCCACGCCTCAGACAGACAACTTGACAACGAAACGCCGTCGCTATGCAACCCAAATTCAAAAACAAAAATAAATCCACGCGCACACAATCATCCCCCTACCCATCACCGATCCGTCTCCTCATCATAAACATCCAAAATCGCCCGACTCTCCTCATCACTCTCGGCCCCCTCCCCGCCGCCCTGCCGCGCCGGCGGCGCAACCTTGAACCCCTCAATCACCTCAGCGAGCCGCTCCCCCTCGCACCGCCCCCTCTCGACATCAATACACCAGATCAGCGGCGCCGGCAAACCAACCAGCGCAGCAAGGAACCAAAACGCCGGCCGGATCTCCCCGGACGCATCAATAATCGCGCCGACAATCGCCGGCCCAAACACGCTCGAGCCCTTGTCCGTGATGGCGTACAGCGCGTAGAACGCCGCCTCGGAGCCGGGCGGGATCAGCTCCCCGTAGAGCGAGCGGCAGTACCCGCTCAGGCCGCCCAGCACAAACCCGTAGACGGCCGCGAGGGGGTACATCTCCCACGGCTGCTGCAGGCCAAACACGCCCCAGCTCTTGACAAAGGGGAGGTAGCCGAGCAGGCCGTAGAGGGGGATGAGCTCGAAGAGGGCGATGCAGGCGAGGATGGTGTGGTGGGCCTTGAGGCGGAAGCGGCGCGAGATGTAGGACCACGAGAAGGCGCCGGCGATGCCGGCCGTGGTGGAGATGACGTTGATCATGCCGAGGGCCCAGGGCTCCATGTGCAGCTGCGTCTTGGCGAAGAGGATGGCCGTCGAGGAGGTCGTGGCGATGGCGTCCGAGAGGAGGAACCAGCCGCCGAGGAAGAGCATGATGTCGACGAGCCGGCGCGCGAGCTGCACGGTGCGGAAGAGCGACGTCCAGGCGTAGAGCGTGTAGGAAATGAAGGCGCGGATGCCGTACTGGCGTGAAGTTGCGGGTAAGGGGGGCCCCGGCCGGGGACGGAGCCACATGGCGGCGGGGATGGTGAAGAAGGCCCACCAGGCGCCGATGGTGAAGAGGACGACGCGCTGGGACCAGGTCGTGTTCTTCATCCGGATGAGGATGAAGATGGCGACGCACTGCAGGAACAGGCCCGCGATGTAGCCGATGCCGATGCCCTTGGCTGAGATTTGCGTGGAGAGGTTGAGCTCGTGCGAAGTCAGCTCCTCGCGCGTCTGCACCCGGGACATGGCGTGCCCGTCCTCCAGGGAATCCCTCGGCAGCAATGCCGCTGTCGAGTCGGCCATTGTCGTTTCGGCTTCGAGGTCTCCATGATGCTCTAAACTCTCACCGTTCGCGGCCAAGCCAGCCTCCTCGTGAGCGATCTCAGGATGGTGCCTGACTAGGAGCGGCAGGAACGAGTTCAACAGCACAAACGACGCGCCGAAGGAGGTGTTGGAGACGATGGCGAGCAGGGCGCCGAACAGGTAGAGGTTCGACGAGACGAAGATGTAGAGCATCACGGAGAAGCTGCCGATCCAGGCAAAGGCCAGCAGCAGCTTCTTGCGGTAGTTGCCGTGGTCCGCGGCGCAGCTGATGCTAACGACCAGGAGCGCCTGGATCAGCACGCTTACGCTGAAGGTGTACATGGCGAAGCTGGCCGTGTTGATCTCCATGCCGAGCACGTAGACGATGCACTGTCCGCCGTCGCTAGCGTTCTTGTCGGAGCTGGAGCCGCAGGGCGATTTTCGGTCGGCGAGGAGGACGCCATTTTCTCTGGCCAGGCTCTCGAGGAGTATTGGGATGAAGGAGCCTATCTGCAGTCAGTCCTGCACTCGGTGATCGTATAAAGGGAGATGTCCCGGTGGACGGTGCCGGCGGTAGAGGTGGAGTGGGCGATCAACGTACCGATTCCTGCACCAATCCGTCAGCTTTGAAACACGCAATAGCCATCCAGACTAAAACTGACCGCAAATGACATAGACCTCGGCGGCAAAGGCGTACGCATACCAGCCGGCGAGCTCCTTGGGACTGGTCGGGCGGGTGTCGTCGCCGGGATAGCGCGGCGGCGGCGGTGCGCCCAAGCCGGAGCTGCTGCTGCCGCTGTTGCTCCTGCTGCGGTTGTGGCTCATGATGCCGAAGTCTTCCAGCGAGCCGTTGCTGGATCGCTCGTCGTCGGCCTCGAAGGACGATGAGTGCGACAGGAACGAGCGCTTGGACAGTTGCGAGAGCCGCGAGAAGAGGCGCGGCGCGAGCGGCGGGCGCACAGGCTCGTTCCGGGGCGGCATTGTTCCCGGGCTAGCGCTGAGCTTACTGGCGGGCAGGCACCAACCAGCGCTCCGGGCTGCTTGCTGCACGACGTCACTGCGGCACCCACCTCCAGGCGGCAGCTGTCCGACCCTGAAATGCAGGGACCGGAAGAGCTTTGAAGGTCAAACCCACCACCTCCTGGCCAGGCTTTGGTTTTGGGGACGATCAAGGACCGAGCGAGGCCGATGCTTGTGTCGAGTTCCGCCGGGGTCTCTACAACCCGTGGGCCAGCACGGGAATGCGAGAGCGCGTCCGGATCCAAGATGGTGTTGTCGCCGTTGCGGGGGCCAGTCGTTGCGGTTTCATGTTCAGAGCAGCCTGGAAAGTCACGTCGTCGGACACTCGTCTGCTTGCCTCGGGGTTGTCGAAGAGAACTCGGGTATTCAGACCCGACGCCGCCTCCAGGGCAGGGACCAAGTTAAGTACGTTATAGCGTCGTGGGCCTTAAGCGTCGTTCGGCAACCTCCACGGGGCGAGCTGCGTTGGGCGTGTGAACCCGGGGTTCAAAGTGGGTGCGTTGATCACGGGCCGCAGTTGTTGCCGGCCACCCTGTCCCAGATCTTGAACCTGTGATCAGGGAGCTCCGCGGACCAGCGCCGACCCCTCTTTTTCAGCCTTCTTGGGAAGTTGAACGCTGATTTGGCCCATGCCGTTTTCTCTACTCCGTTTCAGAGGCATTGAAGCACCAAAACATTCAACATATTTACATCGTAAACCAACCTGAAGCCCGGCTTCTTCACGCAACTCGGCAGAGAGCCGATCCACCTCGGCGACGGTGGCGATCTCACAACTGCATGCCGGCCTGCCAATACGGAGACGGTTCCTGCGGGTTTCCTGCGCAGCCCGCCGGCTGCATGACAGCTAACCCGGAACCAGAGGGCTAGCCGACAGAATATCCAGACTAGGGACAGCGACCTTCTCTTCCTGGGGGGCGGGCTCTTCTCTTGGCGCCCATTCCTGCCAGGCTCAGCACCATGAGGATGACGATGTTAGCTTGCTGCATGTCGCACATGTTGGTGGTCCGGGTGTTTCACGAACCACACCAACCATCGCTAGATCTGGATACGATCATAGTGAATCGAGCTCGCAGCCGTGCCAAGGGTGTTCAGAGACCTGGTTGTGTCACCCATTAGGAGGCGGCTGAAGAATGAAGATCATGACGCAGGCAGGGATGGTGGTTTCCCAAATGCCGACTGCAACAACACCTCCTATTATTTCCGACTGGTAAACTCAATCCATCGCGACCCTTGACCCATCCATCAGTGGTATCAACGCAAAAGAAAGCAGGACTAAAAGCAACCTCCCACCCGGCATCTCCAGAGCAAAACAACCCGCCGCCTATTTCTTCCCAAACAAGCCCAGAATCTTCCTCTTCAGCTTATCCGCCAGCCCAACGGGCGCCTCCCCGCCCCCCGCCGCTGCCTTGTCCTGCGCCGGCTTCTTGGCGACGTGCTCGTTGCCCGCCCCGCCGCGGCCCGTGTGGTAGTCGGCGTTGTCGAGGCTCGCCCGGACGGCCGCCTCGGGCACGAGGTCCTTGTCTTCGCGCGTCACTTGCTTCACGCCCGCGTCGCCGATGTTGGCAGCGCCTGGTTTCCTGTTAGTGCTGTCCGTGGTTTTGGTGGTTTGGTTTTCGGCAGGGGGGAGGAGAGGAGGGAGCGAAGCTCTTATCGCCAGCCGAGGCTTGGCGTGCGTCGCGCTGTGGGGGGATGTGTGGCAGGGTTGTCTCGTCGTTTTGACTTCAACTTCAAGAACGAGGTTTGATCGAGGTTCGGGATGGGTTGGTGTTTCTGCCCGGAGTTGAACGACGGGAAATGAGGAGATTCGTACCTCCGCGACCAGTGCTGAACGCGCCGTCGCCGTGGCTGCCCTCGGCGCCCACGCGAACCACCTCTCCGTCGACATATTTCGTGTTGTCGGGGTTGATGTTACCGGCGCCGCCTCGGCCGTGCGAGACTTCGGGAGCTGACATGCTGAGTTTATTGACCGAGTTGATTGACGCGGAATAGGTGGTTGTCGGATGGCGACACTGAGAGTCGTTGACCTGAGAGCCGAGAGATGGGGTGAAGAAGCTGAGAAGCCGAGGCAGAAGGCCAGATGCGCCTTATAATCTAAGCTAGCCGCAACGCCTGGCAGTCACGCAAATGCCTGCCTTGAATCAATCCGGTGGCTGGATTGGCAGACAAAGATCGTGTCATGGCACGAACTGGCAACGAGCTGGGAAACTGATAAGAGGAGATAACGATAAGGAAAGGCGCGCCAAGACCCGCAAAAGCGGGAAACAAGGTCCGGCCTAGAAGGACTGCGCAGGGTGTAGGACGATATCCCAGTAGCCGGCATTGTCTGACCTTTACGCTTCATGCTTCGTTTCCCTTCTCACAACCCAACCATGAAGTGGCATTATTTTGGCTAAAATTGGAGGTTGCTGTGTCTGCATGTTTCATAAAGATATTTGACTTTTCCGGTGATTACAAAATCACTGCAAAAAACACTTAACCGACTGAGCCAGGAATTCAAAGCTCGCTCAAAATACGTCTCGAAGTGGCCCAGGATTTGTTCTTCCTCTGCAACCTGGAATGGCCAGATCTGGATCATAACCATCGGTGCCCTACTGTCATCTCAAAAAGGACCGAACTCCTGGAGAGAAGTTGAAGTTACAGTATAGCCCTTAGACTGGAACTCGGCATCACTTACACATGCAACTATCCGATCAGCCCTGCATGCAGGCTCACTCAGCCCCTGTCGGTCGTTCAACCACTCAGCGGCAGCAGACAAACACCATTACGTACCGGATTTGCGCATGGCCGATCTGAATATCCCCCCAGAATGAGATGCATTTCCATAACCGTTATGTGTCTTGAGAAGTTGAAGGCTAATGCGATGTCTAGAACAAGCCCAGTGACACTCGCTGAGCACTCGCCAAGGAGCTGAGTAACAACTGGGAAAAGTGACATACCATGGGGTCGAAATAACAAACACATGGGGTAGGTAGTCTTGTTTGGGTTTGAGAATTGAAATGGCTAGGAATTGGTTTCCCCACCTAGCTTCTAACTTGCCACGAGTTGCTAGTGTTTAATGCCTGTTCTACTGCTTGTTACCACCCGATGTTGATGAAGGGAGGAGATTCCTTAGTCTGGACGGAGACCCTAGAGCCGCTAGGGCTGATCACCGGCCCTGTTGCCGTGCCCTGGCAGTCACCACCCCGTCTATCATCCCAACTCTCGCTTCGTTCTGGCCCATGCCCGCACTGTGGCCACCACCTGGAGCTCATCATCCCCAAACAACTTCCCCCAGAGCACCCGGCTCGAGGAGGAGGAGTGGTGCAGCGGTAGCCGCAGGAGCGGGTTCTTCTGGAACCAAGAAATGTGGATCGTGCGTAAGTCAGGCCACGACTTCGACTCACTCTTTTTGCAGCTTTTTGTCTCCAACTGCCAATTCAAGCCATTTTCCCACAACCTCTACTTGATCTAGATTATCACAATTTCCCGGGTTCGTTCATCATCATCACTGTTTAGTGACGGAATCCGCAGTCAACAGGGATGGGAAAAAGGCTCAACCGTCGGCGAGAGTGGAAGGGGGCATGGGCAGGAGCAGTTTGTTATTTGTAACTGAAGGTTTCCGTGATTCCTATGTCGATAACAGCCTCGCAGGAGAACAGTACCCCCCCACCACCTGTTGTGAACACAAGCTGGATGAAGAATCGGGGAGGTAAAACGTCCGAAGGACGGCGCCAAGGCAGGGCCACTTAAGCTAATGTTGACCATGTATCTACTTGCAAACAGGCGGTCCCGACTGATCCAGCTGACCAAACACCAACAATGCTCCGCAGTAACCCCCTTCTAGCTCTAGCCGATGCATCATTGCAGCTCTCCGGACTCCATAGGTATCCCGAGCCCCTCAAAGCTTAGCATCCCTCGCAGGGCTAAACTCGACCTTGTTGGTGCAAGTCCCAACGCCGTCGAGCTCAACCTCGACAACATCGCCATTCTTCAGCCACACCTGCGGTTTTCTGCCCATCCCAACGCCCTGCGGCCTGTTTCATGATATAATCAGCAAACCACCCTCAACTCAAAAAAAGACACAAATTAGAAACGCAGATGGGTAGGTACTCACGTCCCCGTAAAAATCACATCCCCCGGCATCAACGTCGTCCCCTGACTCAAAAACGCAATCGTCCGCGCAATGCCAAAGATCATATCCCCCGTCGTGCTGTCCTGCACCGTCTCGCCGTTCACCCTCGTCCTGATCCCCAGCTTCTGGGGATCGGCGATCAATCCGGCGCTGGCGCTGACGATGCCCGGGCCGAAGGGCGCCCACCCGTCGAACCCTTTCCCGAGGGACCACTGGCCGCCGCCCAGCTTGAGCTGCCAGTCGCGGTGCGACACGTCGTTGCCGACCGCGTAGCCGAGCACGTAGTCGAGCGCGCGGGCCTCGGGCACGTCGGCGCAGGGCTTGCCGATGATGGCGACGAGCTCGCACTCGTAGTCGAGGCCCGTGTGTTGCTGGGCGAGGGGGTGGATGGGGATGGGGTCGGACGGGCCGGTGAGGGAGGTCGCGGGCTTGTACTGGGGGGTTGTTAGGGGGGTTGATAGGAGGGGGAAGGGGGGTGGGTAAGTTGCTTACAAAGACGACGGGGTACTGCGGGATGGGCATGTTGGACTGTTCCTCGTCAGTCGTATCCCCATTGCCAAAGTGAGTAGGGCAGTGCACACCTCCTTGGCATGGGCCGCGTAGTTCAAGCCCAGACACCGCACCGTCCGGACGTCCTCGGGCGCCAGGGGCGCCAGGAGCATCCGGATGTCGGCGACCTGGTCGGTGACATGGTGTTGGCCAAAGATGTCGCCCTTGACGATGCGGGCCTGGCGGGCCTTGCTGATGTCGGTGATGCCACGAGGCAGAATGGCATCGCCGTAGTAGGTGCGGCCGTCCCGGGCCAGGAAGCGGACGAGGCGCTGACTCTGATTAGGCCATTTCATAGGTAGGTAGTTTTTTGACAGAGGAGTTGGCTGGACTTACAGAGAAGGAGGCCATTGTAATTTCTGATGATGTAAGGGGGTTTGGAGTGTAAACAATGAGGCTCACGATGCAAGAAGATGAGCTGCTTGTTGTGGTGCGACTGAACCAGCCCGATGGCGGAGATATCTCGCTCTTTACAGAGAGCTGTGTTAGTGATTCCTCCTCCCCTGTCGCTGCAGTGGAGAAGGCGTGAATAACTCCGCCTTGGAACTTCTAAACTCCTGTCATGCAATGGCGAAATAAGCTTTCGGGTTAATTATTCCACCAGCCACCGTCCTTAGCGTTGCTGTTACATTGCCGAGCTCGGCGCCCCGAGTCGGGGGCCCGGAAGGTTCGGCGATGGACCCCGAGCCGGGCCGGCCCCTGTCTCTCGGGCCATGACGTGCCGAGGCCTAGACGCGCTCAATTTTTGGCGTGTTCCGTGTTCTGCATTCAACAACTCCTTTTACAACAACCGCCATCACCACCACCACAATGCGCCTGTCGGGACTCCAGAAAGAGGTGCTTGCCCTGTACCGGCAATGCATCCGCGAGTGCCGCAAAAAGCCCGAGGCAAGCCGCAAGCGCTTCCAGGTCTTTGCGAGGTAAACGGGCGCCCCTGAGACCCGCCAATGGTGCCCAATACTAATCAAAATAATAGAAACGAGTTCGAAAAGAACATTGCAATTGACAAGCGAGACTTTGGTGCCATTGAGTTTCTCTTGCGCAAAGGCCGGCGGCAGCTCGACATGTACTCGTCGCCGGGCGTCAAGGACATCAAATGACCGCCCGGCTGCTCCTTCCAGGTTCCAGAGCAGGGTTTTTTTCATCGCAGGCAGCTATGGGCACTGGCAGGCAGAACAGCCCTGGCACCTGCTTGCCGCTCTAATCGCCGCTTCTATTCACTTCGCCCACTTCCTCATGACATCAGGGCCGCACGCTCGGATCCGCTCGGGAACCAACACTCTTGGGTCAGTTTACCATGTCTGCAGACGGGTTGGCTTAGGGAGGAAGCCCGAAAACCCAGCCCACGGCCAGATCTGCCACCGCCGAAGCCGCCAACGTTGTCCAGGACCAACGCGCTGTTCGCAACATGCCGCACGACCCTCCGAGCGGCCGCCTTCAGAGCATGCACCGAGCACAACGAAAGACCAGAGCCCGATTCTCCTTCCGCCATTCCATAGCCAGCTACAACGCCATGTATACGGTTGGCAACTCTCGGCCATCCTCGGGGCGGCTCGAGTTAAACAAGACTCTCGCGCAGCCTCTCGCTTCCCCTAGTTTTCACGCCACGACCAAGTCGCAACCAGGTAGTGGGCCGTCCGGCTGGTTTGGCCTACGGGATTCCGATTGCTTGAAGGCTGGCGGTTGCTTGAGTAGTCCTCCGGAACAGCCGCGCCTAACACCAAAGACGAGGACTCGGGGGACTGTCGCCAGCCGGCCATATCGCGCTGGAGTACCCAAATCTGCTGTACAGCCGTCCGCAAAACAGGGATCCGAGACGCAGCAAACCCATGCATCCAAGCCTTATTCTGCTGGACATGCCGAGGTCGACACTCCCGAGGTGCATGATAGCCAAGCAGGACAACCTCCCTCCAAACAAGATATCCCAGGGCCCTCTTCAGGGACCACTCGATATTCCGCGTTCCCCAGACCGGACCGCAAGAAAACATACCAGGCTCTTGGTGTGCAGCTTGTTCGCATCCCCGAGGAGCTTGACAAATGGCACGAGATTGCGGCAGCCGGCCTGAGCCCTCCCCATTCAATGTCAACCGCTGGGCAGGCTGTGCTCGCAGTCACGTCTGTCGACCAGAAAGACAAGGGGAAACGCAGGAACTCCCCACAGTCGCATTCTCGCACGCCGCCAGACAGACGCCCCCGATGTCCCGGAGCCAGTCCGCTCATACAAGGAGCAACGCCGATGGAGTCCAACATTGGTACCGTTGACCTTCCGACATGTGGCACTCTTTCACCCAACACTGTCAAACGCGTTCCGCAGGGTGATCAAAGTCAAGAGGCAGAGGAGCAGCTCGGAGGGCGGGCCCTTTCCAGTGTTGCAGGGAACTCGTCACACGCGTCTAGGACACCTGCGGAAACAGTTCAACCCCCGTCTATGGAACGACGGGCTATGAAATCGCATCGCTCGCCGGTGTTTCGAACGGCCAAACGTTTGCCAGTGCCGCCAAAGTCTTCCGAACCGTCGGTCTCCGATGACACCGAAACCAACTCCTTGTGTTCAAGTTCCGGGTATGAGAACGGACGTTTGAACGACGGCACAGAGCATGGTCAAAGAAGCGCCAGACTCGACGCCTCGCTTCCGGCAACTACGATGGGCAGGAGGGAAAAGACTATGGCAGCGCTACCTGTGCCACTGGTGCCAGCGCGGACTCGACGTGCTGTTGCCGCCCCCGCCCGAAAGGCTCGGCCTCCGCCTCCACGTCCGCGCCCTGCGGCTATCACCGAGGATGACGAACCGTCCCCCGAGAAGCCGGGAAAGGAAAACCGCAATCCCAACGTTCATCAACGCAGCGATGCTCATGCCGGCGCGATAGCACAAGGAAGAGATGGCTACGGGAAAGGCATAGGCGTCGTCAAGATGGCGTTTGCCGAGACACCGAACCAGATCATCAACACACCATCATCATCTACGCCATCATCCTCTAAGACAGCTCTCAACGACATTCTTTCCGCACCCGAGTCTCTGGAGAGTGAGCTGCATCGGGCTGAGCTCCCCAGGCTCTCTCCTAGCGGCAGAAGACGCGATGCTCTGCGACTACTGTCCCCGCCTCGGAGGCTCCAACGTGCCGCTATGATGAGGAGGCAGCGGATGGCCGAAACTGCGAGGCATGGCCTCGAGGTGGCCGGACAGCCCCGGGGTTCAGACCCAATGCCCAGCCCTGAGGCTGCCTCCAAGCTAGGGGCTTCGGTGGCAACCAGCCTGGGAGCGTCAAATTCACCCGTGAATGGCCAAGGGGAGTCGTCTGAAGAAGACAAAGACATCAGCGACCACGACGTCCTCAAGGGACTCAAGATCATCTGCGCGGCATCCGCAGACGTCGAGTTCGATGCCTTGGTCCGAAACAAGACAGGTCTGCGCTTGCGCCGGTTTCTGGCGGATTTGCAGAGCTTTGAGCAGTTGGGTGAGCTTGGACTGGGTGGTGAGGTGGTGAGACGGGAACCCGGCAGAAACAAACAGCATTGAAGAGGGGTTTAAAGAGGTTCCGAGGCGACGATCGCGGAGAGAGTTACCACTTCCAGTTCGACTCAAGTTGGCTACCGCCGGTATTACTCAGACGCTACTTCTCACGCATCAAAAATTGTATAAGTGTTTGTTCCAACTACGACTGCGATCAACGAGGTGTTTGCGGTGTTTATCGCCTCTACTAAAAACCCGTCTCAGGCTTGCTTACCTGCCATCGATCCCGAAAGACGTATCCGTACAACTCCTCATCTCGCCTCCCCTTGTCTCGCCTCGAAGACGCAAGACCCGAAGGGAGATATACCCGGCTAATCCCGTCCGCTTCTGCGTGATATTCTCTATTGTCTGTTTCTGTTTCTGTGTCCAATCCTTCTCGGTCATCCGGCATGCGTGCATGCCGTTTCTGCACCTCCGGACTGGATGTGTCTATATGTCTACCTCTCCTCCCTGCCTCGCGCAACCGTTGGATACTACCCACACACGGTTGTTTCTCGGGGAGCAGGCCATCGAGATTGGACCTCCGGGTGTCCCGTTCCACGACGCCTTGCTTTCCGCTTCCCGCCTCCCGTTGGGGTGGCCTGCGTCTTTTTAGCTAGTGATGCCTTCCGCATGTCCGGGCCGGCAGATGGGGGTGTTCATGGGGGGTGATGGCATACGGTTGGGTGCAGCGCGAGGATCACGCCGTTGGAAGCAGGATTGAGCGAGATATTTCCTGCATGAAGGAGTGCGTATTGCTGCTGCTGCTGCCTGTGCCCTGGGTATGGTGTCGGAAAAAAAAGACGCAGTAATATCGAACCGAATTCCTCATCGCGGGAAGAGTGCGGGAGCCCGGGCACGGGAACGTGAACAACTCGGTATTACTGTGGATATCAACTGTCGCTACCGGATAGTGCGTGCATGTGGTGTGGTGAACATGCACACTCCCTCCCGCCATGCGCACACCACCACCATGCAGCATCCCGCCACCCGGGGGGGTCCAGCGGGAAGGAAGAGTGATGTCCCTGCCAAGGAACACGATACGACGTCATCCACCTCACCCGACGATTGGGGAAGCAGATCGTAGGTACCTATGTACTCGTGACATCTTGTACCTTATCGTCCTCCCCAGACCAGACCCAAGACAGAACCAAGCAAATAATTCACCCCCCTCGACGGGTCCAGCCGCGCGTTGCTTATCCGTCGTGGTGCTTGAGTGGTCGGGCCAAGCGAGCGAGCGGGAGAGAGCGGATCTCGAGCATTTTGCCGCTGGAAGAAAGGACGTGTGGTGGAGAGCGAGTACCACCCTTCTCCTCTGGCGATCATCGCCTGGCCTGCCGCTGGACGGATGGAATCTAGCGAGCTGATTGTTGCCACCTTTTCCGTTTCAGCTTCGCTAAAAGGAACATCTCCTGAGGAGGGGGTTGTTTCTTCCTGATCTTCGACGTGGTGGGCCGAAGTCTCCAATAGGTACCTCCCCCCCCCTCGTAACCCGTTTGTTGAGGTCGTCAAGGGGGTCAGCACGGGAGGCGATACGAGCCGGGGGCAAGGTCGCCAAGCGAGAAGTAGACAGGCAGAGAAAGACGAGCGGCCTTGACAAAATCTCTCAGTTTGTTCTCGGAAGCCAAATGGAATGGACATGATCCGGTCCGCCCAAAGTTCGCAATCAATCTCCTGCCCTCTGCAAATCTGCCCAACATTCTGACACCCGGGGCCTTGTCCATTCTGCGCCCCTCTTCTGAGATTGTGATTCATGAAGCAGCATCCCGTCTGGGACGAAGTACAACAGACGGCTATACTCCGCGTCTTTTAACAACCACCCCCAAAGATACCCGGGACGGGTCCGGCAGACCAACCCTCAGCACGGAGATGTCACCCCAATAAGCGAATCAAGGTCCGCCCGCTCCAAGTTCAAGCCCAGCCCATGACGAGTCCCCAATCAGCAGATCCATGCATGCAAGAAACAGACAGAGATGTCGTCGTCGGCCACGCCGTCTTCCGCGCGGTCTTCCAACACATGACCATTCACCGGGAACGGTGGGGTTTCTCCGTCCCATACCCCGTTTTGCCTACTATCATTAGTCTTGTCGTGCTAGCTGGGTACACAGTAAGGAGGTCGTTTATCCAAGGTGAAGAAGGATCCGGTATTGACTAGTCCCGGTCCCAGCGCCTCGGGGCGGGCAACCACACCTTGGATAAATACCGAAGGGTACATCGTGACTTCATCCAAGTCGCCTACCACAGCTACCCAGTACCCACATGGACACAAAGCGAATTTAGCGCCTTCCGAGACCGAGAAAGCGGCATTGCCAGGGTATCTATTTCGTAAATTACACCACATCATTAACCAGGCGCTCGCGCCCCGTCCAAAACACCACCAAAAGCAAAAAGTCGACCAGGATCCGTTGTCCAGAAACCACCGCCCGCAATCTCAGGTGACCCCCATCGCCTGTGCTAGATGTACAGCAGGGGTTGCGGGAAGTGGGACGACGAGGCGGTCACCTTCGATTCGACGCAGAGAGGAAGAGTTTGTGAAGTCGGAAGACTTTGTCTTTCGCTCGGGTAAAAGAATATACCTAATAAAAAGAACACAAGGGGGAATTTCCCACCAAACACATCGCACAACTCGCAAGCAAGCCAAACAACCCAACCAACTTGTCGACAGAAAGGAGCAACACCGAGGAATCAGCCGACCGTTTAGGCAGACTTTTCCTCGTTGATCTCCGTCTCCTTCTCGACCTGGTGGATGTCGATATGCGCCACCTCGGCCTCCTCGCCGTCGATGACCTTGGCGAGCTCCTCGAGAGTGGGACCCTTGGTCTCGATGTACATCTTCCAGACGAAGCAGAGCTCGAGGAAGATCCAGCACTGGTGAGCAGAAAGTTAGCTATCGGTTCCCCTGGCAAGCCGGGCCTTGAGAGTTTTTCAGAACTTACAGTGTAGATAAGGTAGAGCTTCCAGGTGTGGCCGTCAAAGTATTCAAAGGCAAGAGGGTTGGCGTAGGTGTTGAGCGTGAGGGCAGCCTGAACAGTCAGGTTCATGATCATGAGACCCTTGGCACGCAGCTTGTACGGCAGGATCTCGATGGCGTAGCCGACAAGCAGACCAGACCACGCGAGCGAGTAGAAGATACCAAAGATCCAAATGAAGACGACCATGGCGTAGTTGGCGCCGCGGGAGTCGTACTCGTCGTACAGACCCGAGGTGAGCGTCCAGAAGATGAAGGTGCAGAACATGCCAGCCGTGGAAGCAAGGAACATGGGGCGGCGGCCGACCTTGTCGACAAGCAGAGCCATGCTGATCGAAACGATGAGGGCAAGGCACATCTGGCCAGCCGAGAGACCGAGCCTCGCGGTCGGGTCATCAACACCGGCGCTGATGTACAACAAGGCCGAGTAGTTGGAGATGATGGCGTTACCGGACCACTGCGAGAAGATACCGAGAGAGATGAGGACGAAGAAGCGGTAGCGGTTGCCCTTGGTCTTGAAGAAGTCCATGTAGCTGCTGCTCTTGCTAGCCTCGAACTCGAGGCGGATCGTCTCCTTGATCTCGCGGTACTCGAACTGGACGGTGGCGTTGTTGACGTCGCCGTTGGCGTGGTACTTGGCGAGAATCTGCAGGGCCTGGTCGTGCTTGTCCTTGGCCATCAGGTAACGCGGCGACTCAGGCACCCAGAAGATGAAGGCCAGCTGGATGACCGAGGGAACAGCCTGGAGTAAGGCCGGAACACGCCAGGCCCAGTCGCTGTGGACGTAGTTGGTGCCGAAGGCGATCCAGGCCACGATCAGGGCACCGACGTTCCACAGACAGTTGTAGACGCTGGTGAGACGGGCACGATGCTGAGGATGGGCGATCTCGGTGAGAAGCATAGGGGAGCAAATCTGCGCAAGCGAGTTGCCGAAACCAAGCAAGACACGGCCGCCCATGAAAGTACCCAAGTTCTGGCAAGCAGCCTGGAGCACGGCGCCGACAATCATGATGGCGCAGCCAATGGCGATCGGGAGCTTGCGGCCAAAGCGATCGGCGATGATGGGACTGAGGGGACAAGAGTCAGCTTCCAGTTGCAGGACTCTGTTTCAGGAACAAGGACTTGATGAGACTTACACCAGAGGGATGGAAACCAAGCTACCAATCTGGTAGAGCGCACCAAGAAGACCCAGGGTGGAACCTGACGGGTTGTCGAAGAAGATCTTCCAGGTGTCAAAGTTCTGGACGGAACCGAAGAACATGCTGTACACCGAATAAGGCTTTTCGTCAGTTGACCGCAAACCAAACTGGCCGTCCCGGTGCCGGGGCCGACTCACCCATCGTAACCGGTGGTCGCCGATGCAATACACAGGACGAAGGCGTAGAAGTAGAGCTTCCGGAGGGCGGGATCCTTTGTCCACTGGACCCTCTCGAACTCGGGGGCCTCGTCCTGAGCGGCGGCCGTCAGGTGGGCATTGGGCTTTTCCTTGCTGAAGATACCCATCTTGTCGAGCTTGGCGGGTGGTGGTGTTTCGGTGGCTCTCGGGTGAGGTGTTGTTGACCCGTCTTCTTGGGACCCGTGACGAAGAGGTAGGAGAGAAGGGACGATCAGATCGACGGAGGGATGCCAGGTTTATAACGACGCGAGAGGCACGAGTGACGACTCTGGGGTCTGGGGAAGGGCCACCAGACGGACAAGCGGACCGTCCAAGCGACTGGGGGAGGCGGCCTGGTTGATGGGGCAAGGACGGGGGACTACTGTGTACCTAGGCCAACTGCAGCGAAGCTTCACCCATCTCCACCACCATGCCCCGGGACAGCCTCCACTTCTGTAAATAGCTGGGGTCCACGACATGGTACACGTATGTACTCCGTCGATGTCCATGAATACCCAGGCCGGGATGGAGCGGCGCGGCAGCAGATTGTCAAGCCAGACTCGCCTGGGACCGTGGCCCGTCTCTCAGAGAGGCTAATATCGCACGACGATGGGTCGGATGGACGATCTGATCAAGTCCCGCAGGGCCGGCACGCTGGCGGCGACGCCGGTGCCATTGAGACAAGAAAGTGACTAGAGACCACATTGCTGAGGGCCTTGATTGTGCCAGCGGTCCCCGCGTTCCAGACCTCGAGATGCTGGTGTATGGAATTCGGAGGCGAACCATTGTCCCTGGACCCGTCGTGATCACCAGGTCTATCCAAACTTTCCCCAACTTTTCCGTCCCCGCACAACCAGTTCACCCCATCCACCTGTGGGCCGTCACAGCATTTTCCCTGCCGAGACTCGGCGGGCCTTGGCCAGGAGGGGCGATCGGACCAGTTTGGGTCTGCTGGTTCGCCAGGACAAGCGAGAGCCAGAACATGGCGTCGGGCGGCCACTTGCTGGAAGCGGACCGATATGGACATGCCGCAACTTGCATGCATTGGGCAAAGTGGCGCGCTTGTTCGAATCGCCCGGGCAGTCTTCGAATCCGAGCCCTCAGAACGGCGGCGAGCATGGCAAGGGGTCACACGCCCACTGTGGGATGCTCTGCTCACCCTGGTTGTCTGGGCCGGAGTATTGACCTGAAATTCATGGTGCGTGATCGAGTTGTCGATACGTATCCACCTGGGTGGGGTGTATCCGGCCAGGGACCAGGGTGGAATGCCGTGTGCCGTGGCAGGTAGATGAAGTTCCCAGCAGTTGCATTATGCCATGCATCATCGATATGAACAGGCACACGCGAGAGTGCCAGGCTCACATCGCGCAGCTCGGCATGACCCGGCGGTTGGAAACATCAAACGCGCCAGCGTCCAGGAGGGACGGCGTGCCCGCAAAGGGCGGTGCCAAGCACCGAGGGTCGAGGAAATCAGCCGGAAACCAGGGACGGGGATCACCTGTCAGCTTGCGGGTCAGAGGACTGATCGGACGCCACATGCGCCGTTGAAACGCTCGCCGCCATGCGAACCGGCGGAGGAGAAAGCGTGGGCGAAGCGGGTGAGGTCTCGGCTGCGACGCCGTGATTGGACGGCACGGGAGACGTCGCCGGAAATCCGGGGGCCCCGTGGGCGAGCCCTGGCCCGCCGTGGGGCCGGTCCGGCTGGGAGACGGCCGGTGACTGGCTGGTTCGGTCGTTCGGCGGGCTTCGAGAAGGGGAGCAAGTGCCGTTGCGCTGGCCAATCCCGGGGTGCCCTTGGAAAGAAGCGACAGGTCGTTGCCGTTCCCTGCATGCGGCTCCGCTCGCCAGTCTAAGGTTTGATTACCCGACTTGGCGCACATTTAGCCTAGGACTGCCGGCTGTTGGAGGGTGGCGCGAGCTAGGTCTGCTGCTACTTTTTCCCTTTTCGTCCTCAGCAGACCGTCGGGCATCTCCAGTCCCAAACGGGATATGTTGGCTGATTTGAACGCGTCGAAAGCGCGCGCCCGTGGATCTGGCCAGACGCCCTCTGCCGGGGCGGCGTCCGATCTCGACGGACCTTTGGAATGCTTCTCTTCCGCCAAGCAGGCGCGAGGCGATGGGTCAGGGTTCTAGAACCTTGGCTCAGCTTGGCCGAGCTTGGGTGGCCTTTACTGCGCACTCGTGGTCCGGGCATCGGCTGGCAGCCCGGGATCAAGGCTGCGGCTGAATGCTGTGGGAACAAATCTTGGGTAAGATCGAGTCCCGAATATCGGTTGTGATGCCGCCCACGGGCGCCGCGTGGTGGGGAAAATGGAGTTGAACCTGGAAGGATGCAGGAGGAGACGGCGAGCAGTCAGACGCGAAGGGCAAGAGCACGCAGACAGTGACAGTGGCGGAGAGCAGCGTCGTTCGACCTGGAACGCGAGACGACCTTGGGAGAAGGGGTCTCGCTCTACTTGGAGGTTCTGTCATCAGAACGATACTATTTTTTTCTTTAAAAAAAAAGGAAAGAACAAAAAGAGAAAGAGAGAGAAATTTATCTTTTCATTTTCCCTTTTCTTTTCTATTCATTTTTCTTCTTCCTTTCTTGTCCTTATTTTCTAACTTTATTCGTAAAGCTAAGGATAATGATCATGTCAAGAGTCCCACGCTAACAAACAAACAAGGGTTGAACTATACTTTGATGTCAAGTGCCGCCAATGAGCATGCCCTGGTGCCGTGGTGCCTTCCGTTTGCCACTTTCCACGCAGTTGTTGCATGTGTTTTGGGAAAGGGCGACGAACACAGGGCAGGCAGACATGCATGTCCACTTCTCATCGCCGGGCTTCCAGGCGACTGTGGAGTACGGCCGCTCTCTGTTGGTTCTCAACGGTCCTGAAGGGCGCTTGCCATGTCCCCGGATCTAGAGATGGAATTTACTCCCTGGCGAGCGTCTGGAATTCTCGACCGGGAAGCTGTGTTGCATTGCACAGACAAACAATATTGCCAAGTACATACATAGCATAGTACGCTGTGAGCACATCCTTGCGGAGACCTCAGGACGGCACGGCGGTCTCGCCAGGTCCTGCGTGCGACTCTGCGACCGCGCTACCACGGACGGGCTCCCTTCAAACTCCACCGTGATGCGCGGTGCAGCCTGTTGGAAGAGGGCGTCAAACTGTTGTCAAGAAGCTGAAAAGATGTCGCCCTTCAACAGTTCCTGAAGGATTGACGTCCGCGAGATGGGTGCCGAAAAGTCGACAGGGAGTGCTGTTATCTGTCGTGGGCCACCAGAGGCCGATCAGCGGTCGTGATCCATCTCGTTTGTATCCGCCCCAGAGTCCCCAGATCTCCAGACTTTCGAGTCCACAAACCCCGTGGGAAAGGGGCAACAATTGGGCTCTGAAAAATGGAGAAGGTCAAGAACCTGGAACTTGACGGATGGAAGTTTATGGAGACCTGGCGCCAATCGTGTCACGTGCAAGCGCATGCAACCACTCAATTGGAGAACGCGCTCAGGCTCGCTGCGCGTCTCCAAATTTCGGGGGCCCCAGCAGCTCCGGCAGTGGACCTGGACCGGACCGCGTCTGAAGCACTGCGCGTGACATCAGCACGCCCGCTGCGACCATCCACCACGACGCCATGGCAGGCCCCTCTCGCGCTCCCGAAAAGAGGCAGGCCTCGCTGACCAGCTTTTTCACCATCAATGGCTTAAGCAAGAAGCACGCCGCTTCTCCCGCGGGAGGTGCGGCTGCGAACAAGGACAAGGACGCGGACAAGGGAAAGGAAAAGGAAACGGACGAGTCGTCGCCGTCGGCATTGCTTGTCCCAGAACCCAGCCGGAAACGGCCTCTGCAGGAGAACGCGGGCAATGGCAGCGGGAAACCACGCCGCGCCGCGAAGCGTGCAAAGTCGGTGCTCGACGAGGATGACTCGGAAGAAGTGTCCAACTCGCCCGCAAAGGCATCCCCGAGCCGTGCTCCCATTGCCGAAGCTCTGAGCACATCGTCCCGGACCGAGAGGTACGCTTATAATGCGGACCGCTCCGCCTTTGGTTCGTCCGGGCTCGACGGGGATGGCGAGGACGCGGCAGCGAAGCGGAAGAAGGAGGAGCTGCATAAAAAGTTCGTCAAAAAGCTCGGCCACCCCGACAGCTTGTCCCTTTTCAGGAGGCGCGAGTTTCAAGGCCAGAGTGAGAGTCCCGGCTTGGATGGGGACGACGAAGAGGGCGGCGGTGACGCTGAGGAGGACGAACCCGCTCCGCCGACAAAGACCAAGAAGAAGGGCGCCAAGACGGGCAAGTTGACGCCTATGGAGATCCAGTTTCTCGATATCAAGAAGAAGCACATGGATACCATCCTGGTGGTCGAGGTCGGCTACAAGTTCAGGTTCTTTGGCGAGGATGCCCGGATCGCCGCCAAAGAGCTGAGCATTGTCTGCATCCCCGGCAAGTTCAGATATGACGAGCGTATGCGGATCCCGCTGTCCGAACCTTCTGGTTGTCTGCTAACGCCTACAAAGACCCGTCAGAAACCCACCTTGACCGCTTTGCGTCGGCCAGCATACCCGTCCATCGGTTGAATGTCCACGTCAAACGCCTCGTTGCCGCGGGGCATAAAGTTGGCGTCGTCCGCCAGCTCGAAACGGCAGCGCTCAAGAAAGCCGGCGACAACCGAAACGCCCCCTTTGTCCGGAAGCTCACCAATGTCTACACCAAGGGGACCTACATTGACGAGACAGGCGAGCTCGACCAGCCCGGCGAAGGCACTGGTGCGCCCGCAGGTGGCTACTTGCTCTGCCTGACCGAATCACCGGCCAAGGGCCTGGGAGCGGACGAAAACGTCCATGTCGGCATCATTGCGGTCCAGCCGGCGACAGGCGACATCATCTACGACGACTTTGAAGACGGCTTCATGAGGCGCGAAATCGAGACTCGTCTGCTCCACATATCCCCTTGCGAGCTTCTCGTCGTCGGCGAGCCCTCCAAAGCCACCGACAAGCTTGTTCAGCACCTGGCTGGCAGCAGCACCAACGTCTTTGGCGACAGGAGCCGTGTGGAGAGGGTGCCGAAGAGCAAGACGATGGCTGCCGAAGCCTATTCGCACGTCACCCAGTTCTATGCCGGCAAGGCAAAAGACGATGACGAGCGCTCGGCAGCCCTTCTTGACAAAGTCTTGAAACTGCCCGAGTCTGTGACGACATGTCTGTCGGCCATGATCACCCATCTGACCGAGTACGGCCTGGAACACATTTTCGACCTGACAAAGTACTTTCAGTCGTTCAGCACGCGACAGCACATGCTGATCAACGGCACCACCTTGGAGAGCCTGGAAGTCTACAGGAACGCAACAGACCAGTCCGAGAAGGGCAGCCTGCTTTGGGCGTTGGACAAGACACGGACTCGCCCCGGCCGGAGACTGCTGAGGAAATGGATCGGCCGCCCCTTGCTGGATCGAGAACGGCTGGAGGAGCGCGTCACGGCCGTCGAGGAGCTGCTCGAAAACCAGTCCACCATCAAGGTCGACAAACTAGGTGGCCTGCTTAATTCGATCAAGGCCGATCTCGAACGGAGTCTAATCCGCATCTACTACGGGAAGTGCACCCGCCCGGAACTCCTCTCGACACTGCAGACGCTCCAAAGAATCACAATTGAATTTTCGAGAGTGAAGTCGCCGGCAGACACTGGCTTCAGCTCGCGCCTTATCAGCGAGGCCATCTGCTCTCTACCGGGAATACGGATCATCGTCAGCGCATACCTCGACAAGATCAACCCCGAGGCTGCAAGGAAAGACGACAAGTACACCTTCTTTCGCGACGACGAGGAGACGGAGGATATAACCAACCACAAGCTGGGCATCGCCGCCGTCGAGGCCGATCTGGATGCCCACCGCAAAGACGCCGGCGCAAAGCTGCCCAAGAAGACCCCCGTTACCTACGTCACCGTGTCCGGCATCGAGTACCTGATCGAGGTGCCCAACACGGACCTGAAGCACGTCCCCGCCTCGTGGGCCAAGATCAGCGGCACAAAGAAGCTATCCCGCTTCCACACCCCCGAAGTGATGCGCCTGATGAACGAGCGCGACCAGCACAAGGAGGCCCTCGCCGCGGCTTGCGACACGGCCTTCACGGACCTCCTCAAGTCCATCGCCGCCGAGTACCAACCCCTCCGCGACGCCGTCGCCTCGCTCGCCACCCTCGACTGCCTCCTCTCCCTCGCCCAAGTCGCCTCCCTCCCGGGTTACACCAAGCCCACCTTCCTCCCGACCCCGACCCCGCCCACAATCTCCATCACGGCCGGCCGCCACCCCATCGCCGAACACACCCTCCCCGACGGCTACATCCCCTTCACCACCGCCCTGACCGCCCCCTCCCCGCTCGCCCAGCTCATCACGGGCCCCAACATGGGCGGCAAATCAAGCTACGTGCGCGCCGTCGCCCTGCTCGTCCTCCTCGCCCAAATCGGCTCCTACGTCCCCGCCGACGCCATGTCTCTGACGCTAACCGACGCAATCTACACGCGTATGGGCGCCCGCGACAACCTCTTCGCGGGCGAGTCCACCTTCATGGTCGAAGTGTCCGAAACAGCCGCCATCCTGCGCGGCGCGACCCCGCGCTCGCTCGTCATCCTCGACGAGCTCGGCCGCGGCACCTCCACCCACGACGGCGCGGCCATCGCCCACGCCGTGCTTGACCACGTGGCCCGCGAGACGCGCTGCCTGACCCTCTTCATCACGCACTACCAGAGCCTGGCCAAGGTGGCGCAGGGGCTCGGCGGCGGCGTGCGGTGCGTGCATATGCGCTTCGAGGCCACCTCCAAATCCAAACCCAACCCAGAGGGTAAGGATGGTGACGGAGACGACCACGACCACGACGAAGAAATAACCTTCCTGTACGAAGTCGCCGACGGGGTAGCGCACCGGTCGTACGGGCTCAACGTGGCGCGGCTGGCGCGCATCCCGCGGCGCGTGCTGGACGTGGCGGCGCGCAAGTCGCGCGAGATGGAGGAGGGCGTCAGGGCAAGGCGGCTGCAAGGCGCCGTCCGGCTGCTGGAGGACGTTGTCAGGGGTTGTGGTGGTGGTGGTGCTGGTGAAGCTGATGCTGGTGGAGACGACCAGCTGGATCATTTGGTGTCGAGCATTGAGCAGCTGTAAGGGTGGTGTTGCTTCAATTGAGCTATCGGGACTAGCGGATGGCCTTTTGCTAATGTCTGTACGGAATCTGTATGCGTGTTTGTTAGCCTACTTGTTTTGGCCCAAGTTCATGGGTATCAATACAGCCATGGGCCAGTCAGTCACCCGTCTTGGTGATAAGTCTCGTACCAGGTCTCCCCCTTGCATATCATCAGCGCAGCTCCATCATGAGGCCAGGTTGGCGTGTGAACTCATCTCTTCCTAGAGCAACCCAGTCATGACACAGTGCAGTCAAGACCTCCATGTTGGGGCAAAGTCAAGATATGTGATTAACTCTGTAGCCAGCTATCGACCAACGTCCCGTGCTAAATACGACCAACTAATGATGGTGGTCCCGAGTCCTTTCACGCCATGCGAATATGTAGAAGATGGGGGATAACGAATCAAAAAAGATCTGCTTCCAGACGCCATCGTCCCCTGTGTCCTTCAATCCCTCTTCATGTGGCGACCTCCCAATTTGGGACCAAACCGCACCGAAAGTGCCCTCTCTGCCAACGCAGAAACCGCAAAAGAAAACAGCGGTTGGGTCCCGTCAACCCATGCACTTTGGAGCCATGTAGCAACTTTGCGCCCATAGTGTTACACATAGTGAGATGTAAGAATGAAACATCCCAACCATGAAGATGTGTCGATGTCCGCCCGCCTCCCGAATCAGAGGTCGAAGTCTTGATCAACGGCCCCACGGACCGAGTCCGAAGCGAAAGGTCCGCCGAAGCCATTGTACGACATGTTGCCCAAGTTCATGCTGTTGATTGCCTGGAAGTTGGTCGTCGACGCCTTCTCCTCGTTGCCAAAGTTCGAGTAGCCGTAGGGGTTGTAGTAACCGCCCCTGCCCTGAACGCACAAGGGGTTGAACGTGCCGGGCCCCATGGTATGCTGATTCTGGAAATAATGGCTGCTGGAAACGGTGGGTTGAGACGTGAATAGAGCCGCCCCGTTGTCTCGGGTGGAGGCGTACGAGACGGATTTGGCTGGCTTCTGCGATGCTGGTGCCATGGATAGGTTCGAGTTCAGAGACTGGAGGGCAGGGCGACGACGAAGTTCAAAACTGTATCACATTAACAAAGAACAACGGTCACAAAACGCCAAGAGGGCTTACCCGGGCTCCCTGGGAGAACTCTCGGTTTGAGCTGCACACCATCAGTATCCAGTGTCATACAGGCGGTGAGTGTCTCTCCATACCGGGACTGGGTTTCGGTGGGTCACGGAAAATGTCATAGGCGTCAACAGAGCCAGAGACTCCGTCGTTGTCATCTTGCTGGGTACGCTTGCTCCGGGATGTCGTCTGCCGAGTAAGTCTGGTCGAGGCTCGGGTGCGTACCGGCCCCGACGGAGCGGCCGCAGCGGAACGACGGCCCCTCTTTGGTTTGGGGACATCGCGGTCCTCGAACTTACGGTCCTGGGATGGTGTCAGAACGGGGTCCTCAACAAAAGGCGGCACAGTGGCATGTGCCGTTTGGGCACGACTAACCGGGCTTCCCTCAATCGAGGGGCTGGCATAGATATCGCGGATGCGCTGAAACTCGCCATTCTCCTCCCACACAAACTCGTTTGGGACGATCCCAGACGATGTCTCCTCCATCTGCTTCAAGACGGAATCATCCTTCCGCTGGTTGCGCATCCTCTTCTGAATCTCGTCTGCCGAGTCGAAGAGGCCCATGCCGGGATACCTCACACCTTTCAACTTGCTGGAGTCCTTGTCGTCGTCAAACTCGGTGCTCTCGGACGGAAGATCGGAAACAGGGACACTGTCCGTGGTTTCCGCCTCCGAAGGCCACCTCCGGTAATACTTCACACGGGTCTCGTTCTCTGGAGTGCTGGGAACTGAGCGATCTGACCGAGAACGCTTCAGGAATGGAGTCGGGTAGCTCGAGTTGTCGAATTGTCCATGGTGTCCGTCCTGGAACTGGTCTGACACCGTAGACCAGTGAGCTGTGGCGGACAGAGGCTCAATGTATTCGTCAGGGTCGGGCTTGATCAGGTCCTGGTCCAGGATCGCAAAAGCATCGGGCTTGTTGTTCTGTCGTCTGGTGTGAGCCCGCAGCCCTTAGTTTTGTGGGTGTGCAACGGGATGACTTACAGCCGCATTCTTGGAGTGCTTTCCCCTCCTGCCCGTTTTCTTCTGCTCCTTTGCAGCCATGCGCTCTGCAAGAAGAGCATTGATTCCATAGTGCTCGCACCAGTCGTCGTACTGCCGTACCTCCTCACTGGCCGCTCGGTCGTCGCGTGCTCTCAGTTCGGCTTTGAAGCGGTGGGCAAGGTGGCTCTTGGAGGAGATGTGGGTAAGGAGGTGAGAGAGATCCGAGAACTTGGGCTTCTTGGGGCAGAGTGTGCATCGAAGGGGGATGGAGGTAGGGTCGTTCCTCACAACCAGGTCCATAGGTGCGACCGCAGCCATGGTCTGCCAACAATCAGTATCCGATGAAATTGGCCAGCGCAGGCATCAATGACCCAGGGCTGGGATGGTAGTAACTCACGGACAGGGGCGGCCGAGGTTGGCAGGGCCAACCGTAGAATAAATTGGTGTTGAGGAGACGAAGTCGAATGGGAGACGGGCTGAAAACCACAGGTGTGATGTCAATCCCTAGGGCAGGAGAGACTTAGAATCTCGGCATGGAGAGCCCAGGAATGAGTTCGTGGTCGTGATGTGTGTCAGGAGCGGTGGGATAAATGTCCAATGGCCTGGCTGAGCCTGCTAGGACGATGGACTGATGTGGTGCTGAGATGCAACGAATATCGCAGGACTGGCAGAATCCCGTATTGTCCCAAGAACCTGGGTTCTGGACGCCAACTCTGAGAAGTGATGCTGATGCAGTCGCAGGTCTAGAAGTCGAGAAGAAAACCTGGACCAGAGAAGACGCGTTAGGAGAAGGGACGATGGTGGGTGACTGGGGCGAAAATTGGAAGCAGCCACGGGACTTGCCACCATTCGCGTCACCTTTGGGGACGTGGTGGAAGGAACGGGCTGCCCACGAGTGGGTTGGGCAGGCTTTGAGAGGTGGGTGCCTGAGGATAGTCCCAAAATAGGAATGGTAAGTAGGTAGAGAGGGAAGGAACGGACGAGGGAGGGTGAGCGATGGAAACCGAAGGGAACCGCACTGTGGAATTGGAAGTTCAGTTCTGCTTTCTTACCTGCTGGCCTTTTCAGATGATGAGAGAAGCAGGAAAACCTTGAGAAACAAGGAACTTCGTCGCAACTCTCGGGGAGCGGTGGATTGTGTTAATAATGCTTGCAAGTACGGTCCGGGATTGCAATAAATACCGCCTGGCCCTACCGGAGGTGCTTGGAGATGCACCAAAGCATGAGCTGTGTGATTTGGTGAAAACTGGTGAAGGTTTGAATAAAGAATGATTTGAAGTGGTGTTGGGTTTGGAGGGCAGAGAGCAGAAGATCGGGGCAGAACAAGCAGCCCTTACAATCAGGAAAGCTCCTGGGGCCGAAGAAGCTTTGCAATGGTATGAGGGTGATATGGGTAGTGACCGCAGAGCGCCAGGATGAGGGCATGAGAGGATTCTATGTGCTGCGGACCATAGTTGAAGCCTGTCGAGCGAGTCTCGCAGGTGTTGGCGGCGAGGTAGGAGAGAGGCTGGTTGAAAAGTCACGGAAGAGGAAGATGGTTTCTCTTCCACAAATTTATCTTGAGCAAATTCAAACCCAGGACCCGCGTACCCAGGAGGGACGATATCATCGTCCGGGATTCAATAGCAAGGATCACGGTCCGGTTGAAGGTTCAAGTTCCTGGTGAACTCCATGACGACCGGCAAGTAGCTGGTGACCTTGGCAGGATCATTTATCAAGGGCCTTAATCTTGCCAGGTAACAACCACAGTGGCTCCTAGAATGTCCGGGAATTCAAAAGAAGGGGTGTGTTGATATCATTAGCAAGATCAAGCGTCAAGTGTTGAAAGCGGCCAACGTGACAAGGGAATGGTGTCTACCTAGATACCCAACCCCCTTGGATGGAACATTGTAGGATACAAGTGTGAGCAGTAACCGGTAAATTGTTGATGTCGAGACTGTGGCACTATGGGGGTTGATGGCTCGAGTATACATTGTCCCTTGGTGGAGTAACTTGAAAGTAACTTGAAAGTGAGTTCCAGGTAAGTTTTGATTGCCAGCTTTGTTTGACATAGGAGTCTAAGGGGGGAAAGAACTTGGAGATGCTGTGCAACTTTATGAGCTTGAAGAGAGAATGTTCGGACCCATTCCATACCAGCAGCATAAGACGGCAACTAGCAGTAAGGGGATGGAGACGGTTGATTTTCTCTTGCCTTGTATCCTGTCCAACGCTTGGAGTAGTTGGAAGGCTATTAGATTGCAAGAGACTGAACGAGATGGGATATGTGTGGCATTGCGATTCACAAGGGGATATGGGCCATAGCTTTGACGGTAGAGGTTTAATTGCTGCTTATCGGCCCAACACCCGCGCAGTGGTCGACTTGGGCATGCAGTAGACCTCGTCAACAGGCTGCAACCCTGGATACTGGAGCAAGCTCAGCCCCGCGAGACCAAACACGGTGTGCCAGACATCAACCATGTCACCAGGCCTGTCCGAGATGCCGCCTCGCTCGGGGTCCTGACAGCGCAGGATGAAGGCGACCAGCTGGTCCTTATCGATCCAGTGTGTCTTGCCAATCATCTCTAGGCTGCTCAGGACCCACCAGCTGTAGCAGACATCCTCCTTCTTCTCCGGCCGGCCGTTGAGGCCGCCTCCAGCAATCTGCCTTTCGCTCAGCCACCGTCCGAGCCGCTCCTTGTCCACTAGATCCTGCCTGCCAGCGATCGTCAGGGCGGCGACGCATGTAAATATCTGCCCGGCGTGGGACTCGGCACCAGGGCTCACGCCGTATCCACCGTCAAAGTTGGCACATGCCGCGATATGGTTGACTGCCTTGTCAACGTCGACGAGGTCGAGAAGCCCGAGGAGCGACAGCGCGTTGAAAGCGCCGTAGAGGAACCGTGTGTCTTCCTCCCCCCACTCGTCGCCGGCGAAGGTTCCGGTCTCTCGGTTCTGGAGATTGGCAATATCTGAACTCAAGTCAACACCCCAGCCCCCGACTTTCAACAGGCTGTACAGGGGAACGCACACTTCCCCACCTGTGCCTTGCCCTTCCCGCGCGTCTCCAGCTCGTCAAAGGCGTCAATCGTGGCGAGGATCTGCACCGCGCTGACGGTGGAGAGCATGTGGGCATCGTGGCCGGGCGCGGCACCAAAGCCGCCGCTGTCGTGCTGGCATGACAGCACAAAGTCGATGGTCTCGGCGCGCGGCAGGGCGTCGGGGTGCCCGAGGAGGTGCAGGGCCGTCAGCCCCCAGTACAGCCCGTTGAGCCGGAGGTGCTCCGTCAGCCAGTAGTCATACTCGTCTTTCCTCGAGTCCAGGCTCTGGATGTACTTGACGTGCGCCGACGTGGCCAGCTGGAGCTCCTCGGGGAGCTGTTGGAAGGTTTGCGACATGGTTGTGAAGTTGCGGCCGTTCCAGGTTGCGATTTGATCGAAGCTCCGGAGAAATTGCGGGGAAGGATGGATGGGGGGCCGCCAAGGCAGATGCACTGCACCCCGGATGGCTTACGTAACAGCTTTCACTTTGCGATGCCTTCATGGCCGGGATGGCACTGATCACTGATGTTCGGGAGTCGGAAGTTGAATGTTACAGAACGGAACCAACAAATGCCCGATTTTGGCTTGCGGTACCGCCCCGTTGGAAGTACCTGCTGAGCCCGTCGCCATTGGCCCTTGGCTGCTGTTGCACCTCCATGGATCGGTTCCCGAATGGGCGCTTCGTTGCTGCCCCCGTCAAAGCTTGATTCTTGCGCACGGGATGAGGGGCAAGACGAGCCGATGAGGTCTCGTCATTTGACCTGCGGCGCTCCGGCATGCATGCAAAACGCAATGTGATGATTCCGTCCAAGGGCAGTGCACAGCCCGGCCGCCATCGCTCCGTTTCAGAACGGGATGAGCTCATTAGAGAGTGGAGATGGTTGACATCGGCGTTTCCGAGTCCATGTCAAGAGTGTCTGAAGTTGTTCCCTAGGTGGTTTTATTGCTAGGCCACGATGAGCAGACGGAGGGCTGAACCGAGATGTACGAGAACGACTCGAGGCCATGGAGGCCCTGGGAGTCGCAGTTGCTCACCCGTTCCACTGGCAAAACCGACGGGCCCAGGCCAAGACACGGCCCCGAGTTTCAGACCTTTGGTGTTCCTGGACTAAGCCGTTTACAGTTAGAAACCCCTCTTGGACCACCGTCTTCCGACGAGGCGCAGAAGCCACTGCGGGCAATCGAGTTGTCGATTGGGAGCAACTTAAAGGCTGTATGGGGCCTTGATGCTTCTTGACGCTGGAGATGTACAGTTCAACCCTTGTTTGTTTGTTAGCGCGGGACTCTTGACATTTATCCCTGACCTTAAAGTTAAAAAAGAAGGAAAGGAAGGAGAAAGGCAAGTAATAGCAAAGAAAAGGGGAAGGGAAAAGAGAAACGTCTCTCTCTCTCTTTTTATTTTTATTTTTCCCCTCTTAATAAAAAGAAGGGTGCCTTATTCGTTCTGACGATTCGAACCCTGAGCAACGGTACTGCGTAGAACCCTTGGGGAAACCAACGAGGACAAAGGCGTGATGTGGCTGACCCCTCACTCCGTCCCGTCGGCCAAGCTGCTCCATGTCGCAAGTCGTCGTCGACCAAGGGCGCCGGTTCCTTATGCCGCGCGCTCGGCCGTCGGCGAATCTATCCATCTACGCCTTTGACCCTCCTTTTCGATGATCACGCGAGGGACTACCCGACTGCCACAATAACTGATAAATAGCCGAGTGCAACTCCTTTGGCGCCGCCGCCTTCTCAAGGCGCCTGTCACCCTCCCGCACATTGCCCCGCTATGCATCACTGTCATCGCAATGGTCTCCCTTGCTTTGTGCCGAATAACCCGACGCCTCGTGCGCAGAGGCTAGACTCCCCCAACAAAGCCGCCCCTGACAGGAGATCGTTACACAGGACGAGCGACTGGCTGTGTCCTGCTTCGAGAGTTCCGTTTCAGGAACTGATTCGGAATTTGAGGTGGAAGCGGCCAAAGCCAACCGACCGTCCTTCCCTCAACCGTGCATCGATATTTGTTGACGGAGGCCACTGCAACACGAATTGGCTATAAGCCTTGAACCGCTTCCGGCCCGTCGTGCGATTATCCTCGGCCGGCGACTCGGGGGTCGTCGTCATCCGTTCAACGTCCTTTCAGATCTCGTCGGAAATTGAGTCGATCGACAGGGAACGCCCACGCTGAGAGCTTCGGGAACGGGGGTCTGAGAGTGGGCCTTCTGGCAGCCGGGCGGGGTCTAGGGACCCCTGGCGGCTTAGCGTGTGGACTGTGGAAGGCAAGACAGGGCAGCGGTGTGTGCCTCCTTGCCCATGCCAGTTTGTCGTCGATCTGGCGCAACTCGCTCGCAGCGCGGCCCACCTTCCATCTCAAACTGCCCCTTCCATCTGTTCTGCGGCGCCTGCCCTGCCTCGCTTCAGAACTTGGAACCCCTCCAACAACACGCACTCGCCCGTGCCTCTTCGGAGAGGTCGCTCATTTGTCGCAGACGCCAATCCGCCTATTTCCATTTCTTCCCTGCCGCCGCCCATTACCTGACCCCGTAAGCTCCGGCCCTGTGTCACGGCTGCTGCGCGCCCGGCAATCGCTGCAGCTGTTGGTCCTTGGTTGCGGCAGCGCGCACGGCGTAAATCAGGAACACGCCCTGCTACACCCAGACCCGTCCTTAGCCAGGTGGCCCGCCTGCGCCCCTGGCAACTGCGCCGATTGGAATGGGCCGTAAAGCTGCACCACAGCCGCTCGCCCTGGCGGAGACCGCGCGGCCCAGCGACGAGTCTCGTCTTGGTGAAACGGTGCCCCGTTCTGCGCGACTGCCGCCCGACGCTGCGTCGCCCCGATCCCCCCGCTCGCCCTTCCGGTACGGCCAGGGCAAGACAGAACTCGCTGGCGCTGGAGCTGGAGATCCTCAACCGCTTGCCGATGTCTTGTACCCGCCCCGACAGTCGCTAGAACACCCAGAGGAGCAGCGACAGCGGCAGGGGCATCCAGACGACACCCGCCACTCGCCGCAGCCCTCGCCAAGAGATTACTCGGCCGACCAACAACAACAGCTGGGCCACAGACACCCGCGGCGCGGCGAGGACAAGGCGTCCAAATCGGGCTTCTTTTTCAGCTTTGGCAAGGGGGCCCGGCCATCGGACCGTCCCATTGTGCACCAACACTCAAATTCCCGCGCCGAAGTCATGTCGAGAGACTCGGACCGCCCGACGCTCTCGAAGCAAAGCACCAAGCATTCAGGTAGGCAAACATTCTGCGTCCCTGCCCTGCTTGACCGTCTGGACTTTTCCGGCGCTGTCGATCCCGCATTAAGACGAGCATATGCACTGGGGCCGCCGAGTCTTGTTTCAAGTTGCACTAACAGGCGTGCTGCATCTTAGATTCGTCCCATCAGGACCTCCCGGCGCAGAAGCCGAATACACCGCTGCCATCCAGATCCGAAGTGTCGCTTGCCTCGACGGTAGACTACGATAGCCCGGGTAATTCAGTGGCCTCGTCCAAGCGGTCAAAGCCCAAGCCCTTCAATCTCCTCAGCCGCACTAGGTCGACGAAAGAGAAGGATAGCAACACCAAGGATAGCCCGAGCCCCAAGGATCACGTCCCCCCGCTTGCGCCGGCGCCGGCAAGGGTTGCCGAGTCCGAGAGACCCTACACTTCGGCCACAGCTCCGAGGACGGCCCCTCTACAAGCGCGCGACCAGTCTTTTCGGGACATGATGTCCTCGGCGGCCAGGAATCATTCAGCCGAGCGGTCCCAAACCAGGGACCTCGGCGGGAGAGGAAAAGGTCAGGAGACCCAACCGAGAGACCATTCTTCTTCGTATACTCAGACGCCTGGAGGCGCCTTCTTCAGCAACCTCAAGCACAGCAAGGCGGCGGGCATCCTCAGCAACCGCTTCTTTGGCGGAGGTTCAAGGCATGAGCTGCCTGTGACCAAGGAGCCGGTGGTGGACGATGAGCACTATGTTCTCAAGGTCATCAACCTGCCGCTGATCGAACAAACACGCCTTACCAGGATATCAAAGAAGCTAGAGGATTCTCGAGATAAGACCGAGTTTTGGATGCCTGCGTTTCCCTGGAGGGCGATAGACTACCTGAACTACAAGGGCAGCGAGGTCGAAGGCCTATACCGGGTTCCTGGGAGTGGGCCGCAGATCAAGAAATGGCAACGGAAGTTTGATGAGGGTATGTTGGCACATTTTTCTCTTCCCATGCTAGTGTTGCTGACGTATTCGCAGAGTTGGATGTGGACCTCTTTGAACAGACAGACCTCTACGACATCAACATCGTCGGGTCCATGCTCAAGGCGTGGCTGCGAGAGCTCCCAGACGAGCTGTTGCCCAAGGAGGCCCAGGACAGGATCGCCAGGGAGTGCGCCGGGGCAGAAAAGGTGCCGCCACTGCTCATCGAGGAGCTCTCCAAGCTGCCGCCCTTCAACTACTATCTCCTCTTCGCCATCACCTGCCATCTGAGCCTCCTCCTGGCCCACGCGGAGAAGAACAAGATGGACTTCCGCAACCTGTGCATCTGCTTCCAGCCGTGCATGAAGATTGACGTCCTTTGCTTCAAGTTTCTGGTCTGCGACTGGCGCGATTGCTGGAAGGGGTGCAAGAACGAGGCTAAGTACATCGAGGAGGAGTACGCGCTCTTCGACCAGCCACCACCCAACGCAACAGGCGGCGAGAAGAAGAACAACGGCAGCCCAGGTGAGGAGGAAAGGCTGGAGGTGCGCACCGTCTCTTCGTCGGACAGCAGCAAGAGCCCGAGCCGCGGGGCAACCGAGCAGAAGAGGCGGCTGAAGAGGAAGCCCTTGGCCGAGACCGAGAGCGCCGAGACAAGCTCGACAATATCGACGACACTCACGGTCAGCAGCGAGCGGGAGACGCCGCCGAGAAAGTCGGGCGACCTGCGACCCCTTTCACCCATCAAGCCGCTCTCGCCGATGAATTTCTGAGCCCGCCGTCTTCCACATTTTCCGCCGTCATGGGAATAGCGACCGTCTGTTTCTCTAGCATTATTATCGACACATCCATCATCCTAACGACCTCACGCCGCTGACGACTTTTCTCTGTGCCCTCCATCGCCTTTCCGCCATCTATAGAACCGACACCTAGCGCTACATTCCAATTTTCGAATCCACACCACCATCGACTCGCGAGCACACAAAGGAGGTTCAGTCCCGGCGTCGTCGTTAGCATCACCTTTTCCCCATTACGGCCTGCGGATCGGTTGAGCGTCGTCGTTTGAGTGCGAATCGTTTTTCATCCGGCCTGCATGTTTTTCGGTTGGAATACCCGTTCCAGTTTTGCCCCCCCGGAGTATCAGGCAAGGCTTGTTTGCAATACCGACAGCTTGCTCTGTTTCTCTTGTTTCAACGTCGATTTCGATCAGTTTTCTTTTGTTTCCAGCTTTGATACCGTTGGGCCGAGCGCGCAGTAATGAGGATACCAAGGCCAGGAGGGTGGCACGAGGATAGGGTTTCTGGTTGACGAGGAGGGCCGGTGGTTGGAGGACAGCAGTGCGTTGTCTGTTCGTTTTTGGGATCGATCTAGGGCATCCGTATCCTTGGGGGGGCTTCTTTTTTGGGACGCGAGGAGTAAAAGCATGGTGCGAGGGGCGGGACCTTTCTTTTTTTTGGAGGATGGGAGGAGTTGTACGATAGAGGACCTGGGTTGGGGGGTAATGAAATGGATGGATGTCCTGGTGACAGTTGAATTGCGCTGAGAACAGCGACCCCTGGGGGTAGTTCACCCTTGCAAAGCCGAATGAGACAACATGTCGTGCTGAAACCCCTCTTGATTTTTGAGAGCTGCCCTAGCCTTTTCTTTCCCTCGGCCCAACCCCTAACGCCAGCAAAGCCAATGAGTAAAACAACCCCGATCTAACGCCTCGAATGCAATCATCCACCACCCCACTCATCCAGCCTCCACAAAAGAAGTCTACTTCCTCCCCTCCGCATTCCTCTGATTCTTCCTCATCCGCCTCTCATTCCTCTTCACCTTCTCTCGAATCTCCCGCCTCTTGTCCCCGCGCACGCTCGTCCCCTCCTTCCGCTCCGCCTCCTTCTTGGCGCTCACCTCGATGATGGCGTCGTCCTGGCCCGCCTTATTCGCGCCCTTGTACCCCCATTTCCGCTCAAACTCGCCCGTGCCGTCGTTGTACTGCAGGTTGCGCCGCTGCTCGCGCGTCTTGGGCTTGATGCCGCGGCGCTTGGCGAAGGCGGACCATTTGGTTTCTGGGCGCGGGGTCGGGATGGGCTTCTCGCGCGGGAGGGGGGTTTGGGGGGCCGGGAGGGAGAGGAGCACGCCGGCGGGGGTCGAGGTGATGGCGCAGGTTGTGAGGAGCTGGTTGATGAGGACTTGGGTGCCGTCGCGGGCGACGGCGGTGAGGTGCGACTCGAGGGTGGTGGAGGGGTCTGTTGGGAGGGAGACCGGGTTGGGGTCGTTGGCGAGGAGGAGGCCTAGGTCGAAGGTGTAGGGGGTTGGCTTGTCGACTGTGACGGGGAGTTTGGGGGGTTTTTGGGCGGCGGTGGACATGGTGGTGGTTTTTTGGGTGGTTTGGTTATTGGTGCTGGTGGTTTTGGGGAGTGGTGTTGGTGTGTCGTTTCTCTGCGCAATGGGAGCAGGCGCAGAGGTTTGGTTGCGAAGAACTTCCTGAAATTTAGGCGGTGAGGAGTGGTAGAAAAGGGACCCCACTCTAAGGCAGGCCCGGTGTAAAGAATATTTGGAACATTTGTATAAGTCGAGAATTATCATTGACAGGCCAGCACCCAATTGAGGTGCAATTCACCGCAGCCAAAAATCTAAGTTGAATTTGAGTGTTCATTTCCCACAACAATGGCCTCGGTGGAAGTCCTCAGCTCGACATCAGCACTCGACAGAAAACCCTAACCCTTCGAGCAATAAGGGGCGGATGCCATCCCATGGCACGGTAATAATAATGGTACCTATCCAGAATGTTGCACGCTGGTTCAACTGCATCAAGGTGGTCCACCCTGAGATATCTGAGATGCAGAAGCAGCCCATGCCTAGGGAAAAGAGAAACGCGCAGCGGCCAGCCTAGCGAAGCAGCTACAACTTTGGACTGAAGGACACCGAGAACGGAGGTTGCACAATTTTCCCTTGGGTCATCGTAAGTAATGATAAAGCATGAGCGCCAGAATGTTGAAGGCGCAAGAAGGAAACGAATCCGAGCCAGCAACGGAAGTCCCGCCGATGTTGATTTGATTCAGGGGCAATGTTGAAGTTTGGGCGGTGAAGAGAAGCAGATGCCCCAGCAACAGGGCCACTGGCAGTGACTCTGGCTTGGCGTGGCCCGTGCTCCACCTTCGCGCGTGCGGACCGATTTTGTTTCGGCGATTCCACGTCGGGTCCAGAGATTTTGACAGCTCCGGCCGGCACCTCAGCCATTGGCGACTCGGACGGCACCCCACGATGCAATAGAAGCCACCGCTGCCGCCAGAGACGACACGACAACACACCGGCACACCATGTCGGCGCCTAACTGCCTGCGCTGCCTCGTGCGGCCGACGGCGGGGATCCCCATTTCGGCGCCGCTCGCCGCTCCCATCGCCCTGGCCCACGCCCACGCCCGCGCCGCGCCCTTCTCGACGACGGCCGCCAATGCACGGCCCCGGAAGGAGACGGAGAAGAAGACGGGCTCAAAAGACCACTCCCGCGGCGGCAAGAAACTGCAGCTCGGCAAGTTCAAGAAGGACCACATCGCCAGCAAGGGCCGGTCCCCGCTGCCCGGCGAGCGCAAGGCCTACCGCAAGCGCATCACCCTCAGCAACGACAACGCCATCCCCGTGCCGTGGCTGACCGACCTGGGCCCGGAGGCGCTGGCCAGCGCCGAGAACACGGCCAGGGTGCTGGCCCTCCCCGAGGAGGTGCAGGACCAGCTGCGCGCCGGCGAGGCCTTCAAGCCGACGCAGTGCTGGGGCATGTTCCGGAAGCCGGCCGTGCTGGTGCGCAAGGAGACGGTCGACCTGGCGAACCGGATGCAGGACGCCGCCGACAAGAAGCAGATGCTGCGCCTCGTCGTGACGGGCGACAAGGTGGCGGGCAAGAGCATGATGCTGCTGCAGGCCATGGCCCACGCCCACCTCAACAACTGGATCGTCATCCACCTCCCAGAGGGTACGTCCCAGCATGTTGTGGGAGACAAGAATTGCGCTGTGTAGACGATGACGCTGACACTTCCCAGCCCAGGAACTCACCACCGCCTGCACCGAATACGCCCCGATCCCGGGCACCGACCCCGTCCAGTACATGCAGCCCGTCTACGTGCTCAAGCTGATCCAGGCCATCAAGCGCGCCAACGAGAAGGTGCTCGCCAAGACGTACACGGCCCAAGCCCACCCGGAGCTCCCCCAAAACATCCCCCCCAACACGCCCCTGCTGAAGCTCGCCAACGTGGCCAAGGAGGCCGACGGCGCCTGGCCCGTCTTCCAGGCCCTCTGGAGCGAGCTGACGGCTCACAACGCCGCCCGCCCGCCCATCCTTTTTAGTCTAGACGGCCTCGCCCACGCCATGAAGCCGTCCGACTACCGCTCGCCCGCCTTCGACCTGATCCACTCGCACGACCTGGCCCTGCTCAAGCTGTTCACCGACGCCCTCGGCGGCGCCGTGAAGTTCCCCGCCGGCGGCGCCGTCCTCGCCGCCACCAGCCGCAGCAACGCGCCGCGCGTGCCCAGCATGGAGCTCGCGCTCGCGCAGCGCGAGGCCGAGGAGCGCGTCCGGCAGAAGGTGGAGGGCGCCGAGGTGCCCCAGAAGGACCCCTTCTTCCGCGGCTACGACGAGCGCGTCGAGGCCGTGCTAAGGTCCGTGCAGGTGCTGCGCGTCGGCGGCGTCGACAAGCTCGAGGCGCGCGCGCTGATGGAGTACTGGGCCGCCAGCGGCATGCTGCGGGCGACGGTCGACGAGCGGGCCGTGACGGAGAAGTGGACCCTCGCGGGCAGCGGCGTGCTCGGCGAGATGGAGCGGGCGACGCTTTTGACCATGCGCGTTTAGGGGGATGCGGGGCTTGTAATCTATGTTGTGTAGACAGACGCTGTGTAGAAATGTAAGACTGTACTTATAGGGACGCTTTTCGGGCTGCAGGAGTTGGCTTCCCTAAGCTCCAGGTTTGACAGTGTACGGTTGTTCCCAAAACCCAGGGCACCTCTGCCAGACCATTTCGTCGGACAATGTTTTGGTCAGTGAGACTCGAGACAAAGCTGATTTCACTTTACTCATTCCATTCCCAACTAACAGTCCCAAAGCCGCTACATCAGATGGAGAACCAACCCCCTCCCGTCTTCGCCCATACAGTCATTCAATTCCATAATAACTAACCCCTAGCAACGCCGAGTTGACACACAACACACCCAGAACCACAAAAATGCGCAATCAACAGCTGGAACCCTAAGCCAAAACCTCCCCAAGCAGCACACGCTCACAACTCCTGGCTGCCCTCCCTCTCGGCGTTGCCAGACGTGATAAACACCAGCCGCGTGCCGTTGCCAGCCGTTTGCCAGACCTGTAAACACACAGTCAGTCCATCATCCTCTACGCTCGGATCAAAAATTAGGGGTGCTGTTGGGGGGAACTCACATCCAACTCGGTATACTCCTCCAACGCGGCCAGCCACTGGTTCTCGGTAAACCCCTTGGCAATAACCCGCTCCTTGACCTTGCGCAGGCTCATCTCCACGCCACTATCCTCCTCCTCGTCGTCATCATCCTCAGCACCATCATCCGCCCGGCACGCCCCGCTATCCGCGAGCCCCTTGACAAGGTTATAAATCTTGCTGCTGGCATTCAGCGCGCGCCGCCCGCCGGCGGACCGCTCGTCGGTCGCCGCCAGACTCTCCTTGGACGCCTCCACCAGCCGCAGCGCCTCGTCGACGTCGTCCTGCGTGACCGTGTTGCTGAAGCGCAGGCGGGCGAGCGCCTGGGCGAGGCGCACGACACCCAACAGAGTGCGGGGCGTGGTGTGGCCAAAGTTGTTGGCCTGGGCGCGCTTCTCGGCGCGGCGCTGCGTGCCGCGCAGGCGCACGTAGGTTTTCACCATGTACTCGGAGACGGGCTGCGGGACCACGGGGCGGAAGGTGCGGGCCTGGGCGACGTAGGCGCGGACTTCTTGCGGGGAGAAGACGACGCCGTCGGCGGTGCCCAGGTCCGGGTGCCGGCTGTGCATGTGCACGTGGGCGACGTGCTTGGCGAGCTGGGCGTCGGTCTCGCGGGTTGGTGTGTCGAGGAGGAGGAACATGACGTCGAAGCGGGAGAGGAGGGCGGCCGGCAGGTTGATGTTCTCGACGGCCGACAGGCGCGTGTTGTAGCGCCCGTACAGCGGGTTGGCGGCGGCCAGGATGGAGGTGCGCGCGTTGAGGGAGGTGCTGATGCCGGCTTTGGAGATGGAGATGGTCTGCTGCTCCATGACTTCGTGGATGGCCGTGCGGTCGTTGTCGTCCATCTTGTCGAACTCGTCGATGCAGCAGATGCCGTTGTCGGCCAGGACCAGCGCGCCGCCCTCGAGGACCATCTCGTCGGTAACAGGGTCGCGCATCACCGCGGCCGTCAGACCGACGCCGCTGCTGCCGCGGCCCGACGTGTAGACGCCGCGCGGGGCCACCTTGGAGATGTACTTGAGCAGCTGCGACTTGGCCACACCGGGGTCGCCCATCAGGCAGATGTTGATGTCGCCGCGGATGCGCATGCCGTCGCCGACTTCCTTGGTGACGCCGCCGACCAGCAGCAGCAGGAGGGCCTTCTTGACGTCGAGGTGGCCGAAGATTTCGGGGGCGATCGACTTGGCGAGGTACTCGTACTGGTTCCCCGACTGCGTGAACTTGGCGATCCTCCGGGCCATCAAGGGGTCGATCTCCATGTCCTCGTACGCCTTCTTGTGCTGCGTAATATGGTGCGCCTCGATGTACGTGTCGGTCAACAGGCCGGCGCGCATGGCCTGGAAGCCGGTGTAGGGAGTGGGGAGGAAGATGCCGGCGACGTCGACCACATCGCCGGGGCTGATTTGTCTGACCAGGCTGCCATAGCACAGGATTGTCAGGGTCCTGGGGATCTGGCCGATGGGGACCTGCTCTGCCAACTCCTGGATCTTGACCTCTTGGAAGGGCAAGAACTTGGATGCCCTCGACGACGGGTACAACTGCCCCTTGGCCTGGTTCTCCTGGCAGTCCTTGGACGGGCACAGGGTGAGCGGGCCGTACTGCTTGTCGGTGACGGGCTGGAAGATCTCGCAGCCGCAGCGGTCGCACGTGTATGCGCTGACCTGGACGATGGGCTTGACGTCGGATACCCTTGTCGCGATGCCGCGGATGGTGATGAGGTGGCCCAGGTGGTCGCCGCGGACCTGGCGGACCGACAGCGCCTTGACCGGGTTGTCGTGCGTCGACGTCCTCGGCTTGAAGACGAGCGTGTATCGCCGGGTGAGCTGCGACGGGTACTGGTCGTTGAGGATGGCCGGGTCCGATTCCCTGTCGGCAATGCCCTCCAGCATCTGGTTGCGCTGCGTCCGGTTCGTCATGAGAACGTCAAGCACGTCATCCTTGAAGGTGATGTTCTCGCTCGGCTGCGGCAGCAGCTTGTCGACGGCCCTCGAGAGGATCTCGACATAGTGCTTGGTGTTCTGCTCGACCCACTCGACTAGCTTGAGCCCCTCGTTCAGGTCCTTCTCGTACGACGAGAGGTCGTCCAGGTCGACGACAACCTCGCCGATCTTCCTGTCCGCAAGCTGCTGGAGCATGTCGCGGTACTTGTGGCGGGGGGGCTGCTTCTCGGTCCTCTGGCGGCGGCGCTGCTGCTGGGCATTGTCGTCCTCGTCCATAAAGTCATACTCGTCGCTGAGGTCGTCCTCGTCGATGTTGATGTTGCCCAGGGCGTGGGTGATGGTCTCTTGCGGGGAGGCCTTGAAGTCGGACAGGAAGTTCTCGAACGCGGCTGCTCCACCGTCAGCGAAGGAGGAAAAAAAAGGGCGAGTTGGAACTGTCTGCACTCACTCAGCTGCACCTCGTAGTCAACAGGCGCCTTCATCTGGAGGAGCGCCATGGCTGCGGCGGTGGTTCGGTCCTCTGCGCGGGACTGACGGTGGTGGTCTGGTGGTGGTGACGGAGGTGGGCGGGTGGTGCGACGAATCGATCGAGGTTCGGGCGGGATTGCGATAAGAAAACAGTCGCAGGCGCTTGGGTGCGTGCGTGCGGGAGGCTGGGGTTAGCAGAGCTATTCTAGCGAGCGACAGGGGGGACGCGTCCAAGGAATGCCCAACGCGCTTTTTCGCGCGGCTTGGGCCAGGGGTAATTAAACATGCTCGGGCACTGACAGCTGCAGCCAGTTGTGCTCCCAGCTGCATCTCTTGGCATGGACCAGCCTGGGCGGACCCGCTTTTCCCGAGCAGCCCCTGCGCATCCGGACTTGGTCCCTTGCCTCGGCACATGCAAACTGCCGGAAGCTGCCCCCGAGGCCATCCATCCATGCGCTGTGCCGAAGCGGGATGAATGCTGAATGTTGAATCGACCACTCCCGTCCTCCATTTTTGAGATGCTGCATGCGCAAAGCAAAGACACCACCTCAACAACCCACCGCTAACACGCCCCGTACCCGGCCAACACGCCCGATTCCGGGTCCGCGCGCGCTGAAATGGCCCCGATGCAGTCGTCGGGCGTGCTCTCGCTGGTGCATCTGCAGAACTGCCTCGTCAACCTGCCCCCCTCGCTGGCGTCGCTGCTGTCCAATGCCAACACGGTAAGGACTCTGATCGAACCGCAATGGAGGCACGCAATTGACTTGTTCCTACCGTGTTCAGCCCGCCCAAAATGTCGTCGTCGAACTCCGCTACCGCCCCCGAGCCCCTGCCACTGGCCCCAACTCAGACCCAGCGAATTCTTCGATCAAGCACATCTTCCTTGGATGGACCGGCATGCCCAGCAAACGGAGAGTCGCCCCGATGGTCGGGAGAGACGGCATCGGGGGCCGGGACGCACGCGACCAGGAGGGGGGCGTCGTCGAGCTGGATACCACCCTCGCGGCAAACCTGGGGCTGACCGACGGCCAGAAGGTCACAATCACTGTCCACTTCGACCCGCCCTTGGTCCACACCGTCAACATCGAACCCCTGACACCCGAAGACTGGGAGATGATCGAGCTGCACGGCACCTTCTTGGAGGACAACCTGCTGTTCCAGATCCGCGCGGTCCCCAACCCCGCCCATGCTGCCGAGTCTCGCAACCCCGGCCGCTACATGCACCCCCTGACGCTGCACCTGTCGCCAACGTCCACCGCGAACATCAAAGTCCTGTCGCTAGAGCCTGCTCCTCCCGCCAATGCGCCCTTTGCAAAGATTGCTCCCGACGCCGAGGTCATTGTGGCGCCCAAGACGAGGGAAAAAGCGCGGAGTAACAAAGACGACAGGAGTGTGGGTGGCGCTTCAAGAAAGAGTGGCAAGAGCTCAACAAGCACAACCAGGAGGAAGAGCGCCCGGGAGGAGAAGAAGCCAGTCCTGTTCTTCAGGGGCATCGACCGGAAGAACTGCCAGGAATGGTTCGACGACGAGGCGCCGCTCGAAGCTCTCAGTGTCTGGGTCGATCGCGACCTCCTCCCTGGGAGGGACCTAAAGGGGGTGAAGTGGGTGTCGGTCAGCGTTGTGCGACCCGCCGGTCTTCAGCAGCCGCTTGATTCGGCAAACCAGCCACAAGAACCAGACCCTGCAGCGAAAGCATCCACCAAGATCGTCGCCTCCCTTCTGCCGTGGGATGAACCTCCTGATGGGCAAACAACCGCGCTCTCATCCTCTCTGTGCGCCGCGCTTGGCTGCGAAGGCATGGTGGGCGGCGTTGTCAAGATTGAGCCCGCTCCGATCCAGATGCCCCGGAAGACCCCCGATCAGGAGGGTATCTCCCGCGACTCGGTGCAGAAGCTCAAGATCTACCCCTTCCAGTCATCAAAGCTTGCTCAGTCCTCGGGCCTCAAGTTTGGCGGGCAGTCCAAGGCCGAGAAAGAAGAGGCGGCAAACCAGGTGAAGCATATCTACGGGCCAAGCGGAAACGGGCTGCTGTTGGGGCCTCTCACAGACGGTCAGATCCTGGGAGTACACGACGGCCTAAAATGCCCTCGAGGCTGGGAAGGGGCTGTGGTGAGGTTTGAGCCTTCTTCAGCGCCCCCAGGACAAGGGAAGAAACCCCTGAATTGGATTCTCGGGACTGACTGGAAGTTGCCTATTGTGGTCGAACCTCCCGTCCCGAAGCCTTCATGGCTATCCGATTTTGAGTCCGACCAGGTGGACTCGTCCGATACTCTCCTAGTTGGCATCGACTCGCTGCTGGGGAAACTCAAGTCGCACCTCTCGCACATGTCTTCCGTTCTCCTGACCGGCGGGCAGGGATCCGGCAAGACATCTGTTGCGCAGACGGTTGTGCGTGCCCTGCGGTCTTCCCAGATATACCATACGACCTACTTCCCCTGCACCAAGCTTGTGAATGATGAAAGCAAGATATCCACCGTCAAGGAGACGTTGGCCCGCTTGTTCATGGCTGCCAGCTGGGGTGCTCGGCTTGGCGGCAAGGCCGTCGTCATCCTTGATGATCTGGACCGGCTCTGCCCGGCCGAGACCGAACTGCAGGTGGGCAACGAGAACGGCCGGAGTCGGCAGATTAGCGAGGCCATCTGCTCCATGGTCCGGCAGTACTGCGGCAGGGATAGTAATGTGGTCCTTCTGGCCACCTGTCAGGGCAAGGACTCACTACACAATGTACTCGTCGGTGGCCACATTGTCCGTGAGATTGTCGCCCTGAGCGCCCCGGATAAGGAAACCAGGCGGCGCATCATGGAAGCTCTCACCAAGCAGGGCTCTGTTTCCCCAGAGGAAGTGGAACCCGAGGATGACGCCGGCAGCCGCCCTACGACCGCAGATGGAAGCACCACGGACGGCGACGGAGGCGGCTGGATGGACGGCCCAACTCGTCCCGCCCGGAAAAGCATCGGGAACAAGCCCAGCGGATTCATCCTTGACGCCGACCTCGACTTCCTCGATATCGCTGGGCAGACGGATGGCTACATGCCAGGCGACCTGATCCTGCTCATATCGAGAGCGCGCAACGAGGCGCTGAGTCGGAATGTCGGCGAATCACCAAACCTCGACGCGACCACTATCCATCTGAGCCGTACCGACTTTGACAGCGCTCTCAAGGGGTTCACCCCGGCCTCACTACGAAATGTCACGCTCCAGAGCTCGACAACCACCTTCGCCTCGATCGGCGGGCTGACAGAAACCCGCCAAGTCCTCCTCGAGACACTCGAGTACCCAACCAAATACGCCCCAATCTTCGCCCAATGTCCCCTCCGGCTCCGCTCCGGCCTCCTCCTCTACGGCTACCCCGGTTGCGGCAAGACCCTCCTCGCCAGCGCCGTCGCAGGCGAGTGCGGCCTCAACTTCATCAGCGTCAAGGGCCCCGAGATCCTCAACAAGTACATCGGCGCCTCGGAAAAGAGCATCCGCGACCTCTTCGCTCGCGCCTCAGCCGCCAAGCCCTGCGTCCTCTTCTTCGACGAGTTCGACTCCATCGCCCCGAAGCGCGGCCACGACTCGACCGGCGTCACCGACCGCGTCGTCAACCAGTTGCTCACCCAGATGGACGGCGCCGAGGGCCTGTCGGGCGTGTACGTGCTCGCCGCGACCTCCCGCCCGGACCTGATCGACCCGGCGCTGCTTCGACCGGGCCGTCTCGACAAGTCCCTCCTCTGCGACTTCCCCACCTTAGAAGACCGCCTCGACATCATCGAGGCGCTCGCCCAAAAAGTCAAGGTCGACGACGAAGTCCTGAACTCGGAAGAGGGCAGGCTCGAGCTGGGCCGTCGCACCGAGGGCTTCTCGGGCGCGGACCTCCAGGCCCTCGTGTCCAACGCCCAGCTGGAGGCCATCCACGACGTGCTGAACGACCGCGAGCAAACTACGAGCAGCAGTAGCAGTACCACCGCCAACAACCGCCGCGGCGCGGCCAAGAAAACTGCGGCGTCGTCGTCAGCAGCGAGGAACTTTGTGCAGTTCCGCTACGGCGCGGACGGCGTCGCAGCGGATGATGCCGGCACCACCGCGGCACCCCGTACCCGCGCGACGCAGCTTGCCGAGCAGGCGGCCATTGCCAGCAAGCTGGAGGGGATTAGACTTGCCAGGAGACGCGCGAAGCAGTTTGCTAAGGGCGCTGCCCACATCGCCGGGAATGCTAACGGCGTTAATGTTAACGGCGATGCTGCTGCGGACGGTAGTGGCTCTGGCTCTGGTAATGCGGAGGTGGTCATCCGCTGGGAGCACCTGGCCAAGGCGCTCGAGGAGACGCGGGCGAGTATCAGTGCTGATGAGCGGGCGCGGCTGGGGAGGATCTATCGCGAGTTTGTGGTGGGGAGGAGCGGGGATATGAAGGACGGGCAGGGGAGTATGGAGGTGGGGGGGAGGAGTAGTCTTATGTAGTATGTGTATTGTAAGGTACCTCGCTGTAAATGGGATGGGTTAGACAAGAGGGGGGAATGTATATGTTTTGGACAAGCAGCGCTCGTCGGCTGAGAGACAGTGGTCTACCTTAGTGGCCGCAAGCTAAATTCGTGAATGTGAAGTTGCCATTACAAATGTGGTCAAGAAAACACCACTACCCACTACTCTCCCCGTTCATCCCCTTCCTTCCATCAAACACAGCCATCCTAACCCACCTATCCCACAGCCATATCCCTGACTCCCAATCCCCGCCCCCCCTTCCCCCAGCCAACAACCTTAACCCTACCCTACCTTACACACCCCCCCCCTCAAAACATCAACAACCACCACCTCCCCCCGGTACGCGACATACACACACTCGGCGCTCCCGCTATCAACATCGACCCCCTCCTCCTCAAACAAGTCAAGCTCAAGGTCGACAAATCCTCTTGGGCGCGCGACATAAAGGGCTGCGGCGCGCCGGCGCGGGAGCCAGTGGATTTGTATGTGTACGTGGAAGACTTCCTCGACGGGGTGGGGTGGTGTTGGTGTTCTTGCTGGTTGTGGTGTCCGTGATGGTGTTGGTGTTGGTGTTGGTGTTCGTGACAGGGAGCGGATGAAGTCTGGGTAGAGTGTGATGAGGCCTGTCGTGAAGGACGGGAGGGGTTTGGTGGTGTCGAGGCGGAGGGTGATGGGGTGGCCGCGGGCGAGGAGGTGGGGTGGCAGGTGGGAGGGGATTGGGGAGGGGAGGGAGTTGGACAGGGAGTTGGGCTCAGGGGGAGGGGCTGGTGCTGGTTCTGGTGATGGTGTTGGGTTTGGAGGTTGGAGTGGTGATGGCCCCGGCTCCAGCTCTGGCTCCGGTGCTGGTTCAAGCTGTGGTACTGGTTTCAACTTCGGTTTGGGAATTGGTGCATCTCCTGCCTCCGTGACCGGTTCTGGCACCGATGTTGATTCTTGTTCCAAGCCCCCTTCGTCCGGTTCAAGCTGTTCAGGGGTACTGTCGTTGTTGGCTCCAGCTGGGCACCCAGGAGGAGCTGTGGTGAGCTCATCGACCATGCCCTTTGCCGGTTCACGGTGAGTTCCCGAGCTAGCGTCGTGAGCTCCCGGGCTGTATGGAGGCTCCTGGCTCGGTAGTTCAAGAGTAACTGCCCGGCTTCCACGGCTCGCCCGAATGCTACGGGTAGAAATCTCCGAATTGAGAGATACCGAACGACATGGCCCAGTGGTTGGGCTTCGGGGAGGCGTTTCGACAGGTCGTCCACAAGTATCGGCGTTTCCGAGCTCCCGCAGACGTTGCTGGGCCTCGGCAGCCCTGCGGGAGGCTTCCGTCAGCATCACCGAACTGGCCGGCGTCGGCAGAGACGTTGAGAACGGGAAAACTGTGCTTTCGTTCTCGTTTTGAAACAGCGTCAGCCTTGGAGTTTCGGTGCTCATGAGACCGCCAATGGCTTCTCTTATCTGAGCCTCCAAGGCCTTGTTGAGTTGGGCTTGGACGTGGTTGAGGCTGGGAAGTGGTGGGAGCCGCCAGCTGGTGTAGAGGTTGCCGTGGGTTCTGGGGACGTGAAACGTTCCATGCAGTTGGATAAACAGATTGCACAGGTAGCAAGCGTCCTTGCTTGAGCAGATGACGCGTGGCTTCCTGGCGACTGGGTAGAGTTCATAGTAACACACAATCTGTACTTCGGCATGGACACGGGCATCGCCAAGGATACCCCCAACGGTTGACAGGAAGGTTGAGTTGTCCCTGTCCAGCTCCTGGAGTTTGGAAGCGATGCTCTGAACACCGAAGGCAGACGAGGCGTCCCTGCCACACCGGGAGAGGCAGCCTGTGAGGCGGCAGTCGGGCGATGTTGTCAAGTCCGTTGCGAAAAGCTGCGCTTCAAGAGAGATAAGCTTGACCTCTGTTTCTTTGAAAAGCCCCAAACTCTTGGCTATCCGGATCATATACAAGGCGCACTCTCGATACTGCGCGAGTTTTCTTAGCCGGGCGATGAAGGATCTTTGCAACAATGGATCCAGTTCTGTCGGACCGAGTCCCTTGAAAAGGCTGTCAAGGTTTGTAGTCTTACTGAGCCGATGTGTGGCGCAGAGAACGTCCTTGAGATGTGTCAGGACATCCATCTCCTGGCAAATCTCAAGCCTTGCCAGACAGTCCAGAAGATTCCGACTGTTCCTGGCAAAGGTTTCAACTTCCGATTTAGATCCCGTGTGACCGCTATGCTTGCGAACAGCATTCAGTGTTTGTTGAAGGACGGTGCCCAAAAAGACCCTACCCCTTTTGGTGTACGCTGCGTCGCGTCTCCGGGATTTGATTCGAGAGAAGATGCGATCTTTGCACAGACTCGCAATAGCGCGGAGAACCAGACCTTCCAAGAGGGCATCTTCTACTGTTCAATAGCGTAAATGGACGACCGCCCAATCGGTTGCTTGGGAATACACACCGTGGTCGACCCGCGAGAGATAACGGAAGACCTCCTCAAGACCGCACTTGATACGCATCAAGGTCCCACTCCCAGACGTTGAGTGTTTCTTGTTGATGGCAACAAGAACTCGGATCCCCTTCCTGCTAACCAGCTCCTCGACACAAGTTGCCACGACATGGAGCGGGTTGTCCGATATGCCACAGAGGAATGCCAAGGTGTTTGTTAGGCTGACCTCCCGTTCAAACGAGAGGAGCCGACCCGAATCTTCTTGGGCGACCGAGTGTGGTCGGGGATTGGCGTGACGAGCAGTTGGAGCTCGGCGTAGGAGTGAAAGAAGGGCGACATTCTCGGCAAAGGAGAGGGATTGGCGGCGTTGCCTTTCCGACAACATAGCTAGTAGATGACATTGGTCTACTCGGGCAACTGGGCGATGAGGAAGAAGGAGAGAGCAGACAATGTGGCATCAGGCGGGCATATCAAGGTCATTGTGAACGGCCTCCATCGGAGGGAGACATGGCTTGTACTCTGTAGGCCCCCGTTTGGGGGGGCGCGGAGTCATCTGCATGGCTGCGCTCTGCCGGCCGGTGCCCGCGATGAGAGAATGCTCCTATTCGCGGCGCTGTGAGGCGGGCGGACGCATGCACTGAGGCCCGGGCCGGTCGTGGCACTTTCGTAGCCTTGCCCGCAATAGCCTTTCGGCCACTTAGATTGCGGGGATCCGTTTGCCAGAACTGCATCTTCAACCCAGAAACGTGCAAGTCGGCAGGCGATACTCTGTGAGGTGTCAGACCGCCGAAGTTACTCGCGAGACTCCCAAAGTGGATCCGCCGACCAGCCATACAAGGAACGCCGTCGAGTACTAGTGCAGGGGAAAACTTACTGTCCAGCGTCCAATACCTCCTCTTAACCCCCTCCCACTCGCCCTTGCCAGCCTCGGCAAGGTGAGACATGTCGACGTCTATTACGTCCCAATCGACATCCAGGCCGGCGTCGGTGAGGTGCAACTCAGCCACTTTGGTGTAGACATCGTAGCAGATCAAGCGATCCGCGCCGAGGCCGTTGAAGAAGCCAAACCTGCCTTCCCCGTCCAAAAGACCGGGGATAAACTCGGTAAAAAACTTGCGCAGCTGAGAGTAATCTTCGCCGAAGGTGTCGAAGTAAATGGCGTCATATACCTGGCCTTCCTCGAGTAGCTGTTGGCAAACCTCTTGCCACTTCCCCTTGTAGATTTTGAAATCGCCTGGAGCCGGGCCGCTTTCCTCCCAAGCCGAGCCAAACTTGGAGCCCGGGCTCGAGATGTGTTCCAAGACTCCGGGGTGGGCCTCAATGACGTGATGTTTGGCAGGCTTTGTCTCGGCAAACATGGTGTCGATGATGCCCATACCAAAGCCAATATTCAGGATTCTCTTCCCCGGCTCTTTGCCCGGCAGCAGGGCGTCAACACTCCGGCGCATGATGTCGGTCTCCCAGGCCATCATGACGCCGTTGCCGTCGTCGTCCACAAGCTTCCCGTCCGAGTAGGTCAGCTTTGACCGCAGATATGCCTCTGAGTTGACGTCGGCTTCTGTCTCGTCCTTTGGCGGCTGGAACCGGGGCGCCTCCTCTTCCTCGTCCTCCTCGGCTGCCCCATTCTGCCCGCTTGACTCGACATTCACCAGCTCCGGCGCCTCCTCGCCATCCTCACCCACCACCACCATCTCGGCATCTGCATCGGCATCCATATCAATCACCTCAATATCCTCCCCTTCCTCTTCCTCCTCGCCATCAACACTCTCCAACTCCTCATACCCCTCCATTACCCCAAACAACATCTCGGCCCTGACACCGGCCTCCACACACAGGTTATACAGCTCTCTCCTCCCCAGCCTCTGCGCCACGCAGCCGGGCGTCTCGTTCCGATCGTCGACATCGTTCCAGATGGCGCCCCACAGCAGCAGCTCGTAGACGACTTTCTTGGCGGCCTCCAAGTCGGCGGGGTCGTCGTCCTCTTCGGAGGGTGCGCCGCACGAGCGGATGGCGGCGTGCAGCGGGGTCTCGCCCGTGGCGGGGTCCTGCACGCTCGCCTTGCCCGGGGTGTCGAGGAGTTTCTTGACGGCGGCGAGGTCGTGGGCCCAGGCGGCGGTCAGCACGCGCTGGGTGTCGGGCGGGCAGGAGGGGGAGATGCGGGACGAGATGGTGTCGTCGTGGGAGGGGTCGGGTGAGGATGCCATCGTGGCCGTGGGTAGGGGGTTGGAAGGGTCGGGATCGGAAGGTCGTGGTGTTCCTTTCTGTCAGGTCGAAGGCATGGACTGACTGACTGTTACTCTCCTTTGCGCCTGTTGACAATAATAGGCGAACAGGCGCGGCAGATTGAGTTTGCGTGTGCTGGGCCAGACCGTCAGAGTGCCCCTCTATCTGCCCCTCACCACCAAATTTCTGAGTTGGGGTTGTGGAGCGATCCCTGCAGCTGAGGTCCGGAAGCCGGAAGCCAAGAAAATCTCGGTTGGAGGTGCCGAGCCCCACAGCGGCTGATCTTGGCGGGCGGGTCGGTGGGCAATGGTCCGAACTTCACGGGAAGGGTTACTTCGAGGCTGCCATGGTGAAATGAGACGATCAATTGATTCAGCAACAGCTTCCTGATGTACCTTATTTACTGGCCTGTCATTCACTCTCTGCTCGGAATTCCCCCGATCGCCATGGACGACTGCAACCGCGCAACGTCATGGATCCGGCCCATGCTAGGTTACTACGAACCCCCACCGCCGCCCCACCAAAATGCTACCAGCCGAGCTCAGGCAGCAATTCGCCAATGGCAGGGCTTGCTGGGGCACGTGCTCACTGTCCCGGCGCAGCTACAAAGCGTCGCCGTGCCCGCGGCAGTGCAGTGCATGGCAAGTGCGTCAGAGCGTCAAAGGTGCAGATTCTGAAGCTGTTGGTTTCTGTGATCCGAACTCCAGGTCTCGTCTCGTATGACCCGGCAGCGCGCTCAATCGGCGGCAGGACACGGGGCATTGACCTTGAGCAGGTGACGCGCGCACGACAAGTGGAGCGCCAGCACGTTTCTAGCAGAGCTCCAATTCCTGCAATCCCAGCCAGGATCAAGCTCGGAGTTGGAAGCAGGCGAGGCTTGGCTTACCGGTGGCGACCTCTGGGCGCCCGACTGCTGCAGCAACCGAAACCTCCACTGGAGGCCTGGAGCTGCCCCGCCCATGGTGTTGATCCTCCACGACCTCCAGTCTCGCTCCCAACGCCTGCACTCCCCGCGCTACCGCCTCCGCGATCCCAATTGGCGCGCACCCCCCGGCGTCGTCGTCATGAAGTTCGGCGAGCAGCTCCGGTCGAGCGTCATCCGCGAGTACCAATGGTACTACATCGACTATGACGGCCTCAAGGCCGACCTCAAGCACCCGAGCGGGCCCGCCCTGCTCGCCGCCGCCGCCGACGACAACAACAACAACAACACTAAGCCCGCCAAGCAGCCGCGCCGCGAGTGGACCGAGGAGGACGAGAGCCGCTTCGTGAGCAAGCTCGAGGCCGAGCTCGACAAGGTCCACACCAAGCAGCAGGTCAAGGCCATGGAGATCTCGCGCCGCATCACCGTCAGCGAGCGCGAGGTGCGCGACGTCGTCAACCGCCTCAACGAGCGCGGCCTCGGCCAGGACGGGCCCAGCGAGGAGGAGTTCATGCTGCTCGAGGAGGACCTGAGCGACGTCATCGCCGACGTCCACGACCTCGCCAAGTTTGTGCAGCTCAACTACACGGGGTTCTACAAGATTATCAAGAAGCACGATGTGGGTAGCAGAAGATCACAGCGCACCTCTATGAAAACGGAACTGACACTGCATAGAAAATGACCGGGTGGCATCTGCGGCCCGTCTTCGACACGCGACTCAAGGCGAAGCCGTTCTACAAGGAAAACTACGACGCGTCGGTCGTGAAGCTGTCCAAGCTCTACGACCTGGTGCGGACGAGGGGAAACCCGGTCAAGGGCGACAGCGCCGCCGGAGGGAGCCAGGGCAGTTTTGTGCGGCACACGACCAAGTACTGGGTCCATCCCGACAACGTGACGGAGCTCAAGCTCATCATCCTCAAGCACCTGCCCGTCTTGGTGTTCAACGCGAGCAAGGAGTTCGAGGCCCAAGACTCGGCCATCACATCCATCTACTACGACAACCCAAACACATGGGACCTGTACGAGGGGCGCCTCAAGAAGACCGAAGGCGCCGAGGCCATCCGGCTGCGCTGGTACGGCGGCATGCAAAACGAGACCATATTCGTCGAGCGCAAGACGCACCGCGAGGACTGGACGGGCGAGAAGTCGGTGAAGGCCCGCTTCTCGCTCAAGGAGAAAAACGTCAACTCCTACCTGCGGGGCGAGCTGCTCCCGGCCGCCATCTTTGAGAAGGCGCGGAAGGAGGGCAAAAAGTCCGAGAAGGCGATTGCCGAGGACGAGAGGCTCGCCAAGGAGGTCCAGTGGTCTGTCCTCAAGAAGGGCTACAAGCCCGTGTGCCGGTCCTTCTACCACCGCACGGCCTTCCAGCTGCCCGCCGACGCGCGTGTCCGCATCTCGCTCGACACGGAGCTTACCATGGTCCGCGAAGACAACCTCGACGGGGCGAAAAGAGCAGGCGACAACTGGCGGCGCATGGACATTGGCATCGACTACCCCTTCTCGCAGCTCCCCCCCGGAGACGTCGTCCGCTTTCCGTACGCGATCCTCGAGGTCAAGCTGCAGACGCAGCTCGGGCAGGAGCCCCCGGAATGGGTGCGGCAGCTGATCTCGAGCCACCTCGTCGAGGCGGTGCCCAAGTTCTCCAAGTTCATCCACGGCGTTGCGTGCCTCTTCCCCGAGAGGATAAACCTGCTCCCGTTCTGGATGCCGCAGATGGACGTCGACATCCGCAAGCCGGTGACGCACGACTTTGGCATCAAAAGACTCGAGCACTCGGCGACGACGTCGATATCCGACGACGAGGAGGAAGAAGACGACGACTACGACTCGGACGACGAGCAGCGGCCTGTAACTGGCGCGCAGGCCGGGGAGTCAAGCGCAGCAGGCGCGAGGAACGGCCGGGCCCAGGCTCTGGCAGCGGACATCGAGGACCAGACGGTCGACCGGCCGTCGGGCGAGGATACCTACCTCTACGACTCGGAGGACGAGGACGACGAGGACCGTCTGGAGGAGGCGCGTAGGGTCGGCGGCTGGACGTACTACCGGACGCGCCTCTCGACCTCGGCCAACGCTGCGGGGCGCGGAGCCTGGTGGCTGCTCAAGGCGCTGGTGCCGCGGCCGCGGGCGACCGAGGTGCCTCGCAACGCGAGACTCGAGTCGCTCCTGGGGGCGGGCGAGATCCAGCAGAGGCGGTTTAAGGCGCCCAAGGGGAAGAAGATCCATGTCCCGGTGCGCGTCGAGCCGAAGGTCTACTTTGCGGCCGAGAGGACCTTCCTTGGATGGGTAAGCTTTCCTTGTCCCTGCTACAGCTACCAGTTTCTAACCGGCGCAGCTCGAATACTCCATCTACATCGGCACCATCGCCGTGACGCTGCTCAACTTCAGCACCGCGCACGGCAACAAGGCGTCGTTTGTCGCGGCAGGCGCCTTCACCCTGCTCGCCTTCCTCTCGCTGTGCTACTCAGTGGCCATCTACCTGTACCGCAGCAGCGCCATCCGCACGCGCAGGGTGGCGCAGTACTACGACAAGGTCGGCCCGAGCGTGCTGTGCGGCGCGCTGTTTGTGGCGGTTGCCCTGAACTTTGCGTTTGAGGGGAAGAGCAGGGCGGTGTGGTAGTACAGAGCACGTGGTGTGTTTTGGTGTTGGGGGTATTGCATTGGAAAGGCTTGATGGCGTGAGTCTGCTTTTGGGTAATTGTGGTGTTGTCGTCCAGCAAGCATGGGGAACGGGGAGGGTTCAGGGGTCATTTGCATACTCGTAGACTGTATTATTTACCTCCTGTACGAAGTAGCAACACGGCATCGTCAACACCGGCTCCAATACTCGCCGAAAAGTGGCCGGCAGACGGCGAGCACGGCGGCATCGCGGCAACCTCGGGAACTCCACTTGGACCCGCCGTCTGAATGACTCGGAGGTGAAACAGGGAGCGCCCAAGATTCCAAATCATCCAGTGAAAGGCGAGATGATTTTTCATCCCCCTTCCGGCCACAAGAACTCGCCCCGTCCAGATTGGGCCTGAGCGATGTCGTGATCCCGGCCTCCACTCGGCGTCCCAGCCCGTCCGGGCCGCGTGCAGCCGGAGGAGCCCGGGGGTCCCTGAAGCGACATCGGAGTTGTTCAGGGCCTGGTCGATTGTAGCGCTGTTACAGTAACGGGCTCCATTTCGCAACGTCTTGAAGTTTACATCTCGCTCCTTTGCTGCGCTGACGTGAGAGGCTGCCGCCCTGCCCGTGAGAGGGAGTTCTTTGATCTCTTAAGTCGCCTTACACCGGCCTTGCACCCCTCACTTTCGTTGAACGACCTAACTGCCACACTCTCTCAGCAACGCAACACCATACGAGGAGAAAGACAAGAAAGCAAAGATGCCGGTCAAAGTCATCACCACCGAGCTGGGCCACTCGGTCCCGCCCGAGGCCCCCCACAACATCACCTTCCACATCCCCGGCTGGGACACGGCCAAGGCCCTCCGCCGCGGCGACAAGGAGCTCTTCGGCAAGCTCAAGTCCATCTACCCGCGCTTCGGGCCGTGGTGCGAGGTGCGCGAGGTATGTACATACATCCCTCTCACCCACCCCTTACTCACAAGGTACTAATCACGGGGACACAGCTCTCAACCGCCCTCCACACCCTCCTCGCCCTCCCCTCCACCCACGGCCTCATCCTCTTCACCCACCCGGACACCCTCCCCACCGCGCAAGCCTACTCCACCTCTCCACACCGCGCCCCCGAGCACCGCGTCCCGCCCACCCAACTCCTCTTCCGCGTCCTCGACATCCCCCTCACCCTCCCGCTCCCCTCAGAACCCGTAGCCGCAGGCGGCGACGACGCCTCGAACGGCGCCCTCGTCCGCCTGTATGCCATCGCCTACCCGCTCGACCGCGCCCCCGGCGCGATGGGGGTGTGGCAGAACTATGGGGTTGGGATCAGTAGCAGGCTCGCGGCGGGGTTGTTACCTGCTGTGAACAAGGGGGCGGTGACCGTGTTGGAGTGGAGGGGGGATGGGGGTAGTGATTTGACTGCGGGGGATGTGCCTGAGGGGCGGTTCTTGCCGTTGGGGGAGGGGCATCTGGGGTTAAGGAGAAGGATTGCTGGGTTGGTTGGTGGGAGGGTGGGAGAGGGGGATGTGTGGCTTTATCCGACGGGGATGGCGGCCATTTATCGGCTGCATAGGGCGTTGGTGGAGGTGAGGGAAGGGGGGACGGTGGTGGTGCTGGGGTCGGTGTTTCATAATAGTTGGCATTTGTTCCAGGAGGGGGTTGGGGGGATGAAGCATTTCGGGCGGTGTGATGAGGGCAGTGGGGTGATGGAGGCGTTGGAGGCGTGGTTGGAGGGGGAGAGGGTTGCCGGGAGGAAGGTTGGGTATGTGTTTGCTGAGTTTCCGAGTAACCCGATCCTGGTGAGCGTGGATCTGCGGCGGTTGAGGGAGGTGGTGAGTCCCCTTGTTTATCCCCCCCTGACGCACGTCTAGACCGTGGCTGACTATATCCCGCCAGACCGACAAGTACGGCGTCCCCGTCGTGATCGACGACACCATCGGCTCCTTCTGCAACATCGACGTCTCGCCCGTCGCCGACGTCATCATCACCTCCATCACCAAGTCCCTCAGCGGCTATGCCAACGTACGCCCCCCTTACCCTCCCCCCTGAATCAACCCACTAACAAATCCCCTCTCAAAAGGTAATGGGCGGCTCCATCGTCCTCCCCCCAACCTCCCCCTTCCACGCCCCCCTGAAATCAACCCTCACAACCCACTTCCGCAACGAATACTTCCACGCCGACGCCCTCAAACTCCTCTCCAACTCAGCCTCCTACCACGCGCGCTCCACAACCCTCAACACCAACGCCCTCACCCTCGCCACCTTCCTCCACCAACACTCGACCCAGTCGTCCCCAACCACCTCCCCCATAACCGCAGTCCTCTACCCCCCCTTCACAAACACCCTCCAAAACTACACGGCCATGATGCGCCCCCCAACATCAGAGTTCACGCCCGGCTACGGCTGCCTCCTAGCAATAGAATTCACCACCCTGCGCGTAGCCCGCGCCTTCTACGACAACCTCTCAGTCTACCACGGCCCGCACCTCGGCGCGCACCAGACGCTCGCCTTCCCCTTCAACGACGCCATCTGGGGCACCGACCCGGAGGCGGCGGCCTACCTGCGCACGTACGGCGCGAAAGCGGAGCAGGTGCGGGTGAGCGTGGGGCTGGAGGAGGCCGCGGAGCTGGTTGATACGTTTCGGGCGGCGTTGGAGGTTGCCGAGAAAGTAAGGAAGGAAGAGGAGGCGGAGGAGGAGGCCCGGGGGGGAGGGCAATGATTTATTTATTTTTAATAGGGATGAATGAAGGGTGGGTTCAAGTTAGGATTTGGGATGGCTACGTTGAGACGACGAGGAAAAGAGATAGTGGGGTGATATCAGCTTTGCATTGCATTGCCAGCCAACTAGCACAGCATCTTTACATGACAATCAACCGTATCATGGCCGCTAGCTATCAAGATTGCTGGCGTTGGCCAGGAAAGCCCGTGACCAAATCGTCGTCTAAGCGGCCAGTTACTCGGCAACCACGCCATGCGCGAGCCAAGAGCCACGGCCATCGCTCGGCGGTATCCCAAGCCATTCCCTAAGCGCCTCGAAATCATGCCGATACCACAAGCCCCAGAGCAGCCCTGGAGCCCCAGCACTGACCTCGGCTACTTGAAGTTCTCGGGGTGCAGGATGCCGTGCATGTTGCCCTCCCTAACGCGCTGCAGCGTCAGCGCGGCAATCAGAGCGGCGCCCACACCGCTGCCGTCCTCAGCCGCCAGCACCTCGATGGGATCTTCCTCCTTGGGGTCTGTCTTGTCGGGCCAGTCGAGGATCTCGCGCAGGGCCGTGGCGCCGCGGGCCTTGAAGTGAGGGTACTTGTTGAACACGGAGCCGTCGGCGCCCACGTGGCACGTCGTGTAGCCCTTCTTGATGCTGATGGCCGACACGCCGCACGCCGACAGGCGGGCCGCGCGCGTGCCGATCAGCTCGGCGGTGCGGCGGATGAGCTCCAGCTCGGCCAGGTTCGGGCTGATGTTGAGCTTGCTCTGGAAGAGGTCGAGCGTCTCGGAGAGATTCTCAAAGGGGTCCCTGCGCGAGTTAGCAAGTCACATCAAATAGCACAGGCAGGTTCAAGGCCAGAGCATACTCTTCAATCGACGACAGGAAGGACGAGTCCATCGAGTACGGCTTCCGGAGCTTGGCAATATCCTGGCCAGCAAAGATGTTGACGTCCTTATTGTCGTGCAGGTCGACCATGATCAGGCGGAAGATCTCGCCGAGGTAGAGGCCGGCAATCATCTTCTCAAAGGCCTGCTGGCCGGGGCGCGGTGAGTCCTTGTCGATGGCCAAGTCGTAGGGAGTCCGCGGCAGCACCTTGTGCTCGTTGTCAAAGGCACCCCACTCGCAGTTGATGGCCATGGGGGTCTCGGGCGGCAGGTTCAGGTGGGCCAGCTTGGGGATCGACCCGCAGTCCTCAATGTAGGCGGCGTTGCAGCCCGTGCCAAAGATGCAACCGATCTTCATCTTAGGGTCGGTGTACGCCGAGGCAATGAGCGTGCCCGTCGTGTCGTTGATCAGGGCGGTGAGCTTGATGGGGACTCCCTGGACTGGTCAGCATATTCTAGCTATGGCCATGTAATCACTCACTCTCTGGGCAAGGGCAGCCTCAAACATGGGCACCACGTTGTGGCCCTCGACGCCGGCAATGTCAAAGCCCTTGGTCCAGCGCTGCAGGATGCCCGCGTCGATGTAGTTCTGGGTGGCGGGGTACGAAAAGGTAAAGCCGAGCGGGATCTTGTCCATCTTGGTCACGTCGCCGTGGTGCGTCTCGATGAACTGCTGCAGGCAGTCGGCAATGTACTCCCACAGCTCATCTGCTTCGCCCGTCTTGAGCTCGTCCGGCATGCGGTACTTCGACTGGATAATATCAAACTCGGATTTCTGCTCCGTCAGAGTCACTTGGCAGACGCGCAGGTTGGTGCCGCCCATGTCGAGGGCCAGGTAGCTGCCGGTCTCATGACCTGTCGGTTGCGACATGACCCATGTCGGGTTCATGGGCTGCCGCCGTCAGCATGGTGTTTTGTGAGTGTTTGGGGCCATGTTTGACTTACGATACTACCCCCTTCAACGGTCAGACCTGCAACATGTTAGTGATCGGTCGGTCGGTCGGCCACCGCTCACCAGCTTACCCTTTGTGAGCTCATTGACAAAGTGGTGGGTGATCTCCTTGAGCTTGGCCGTGTCGATGGTGAACAGCTGCTCCAGGCGCTTGATCTCATCGAGCAGATCCTTGGGCGCGTCGGCTAGCGAGCCTACAGCCATGGTTAGTCGACGAAGGGGCACAGGGCACACAGTGCCTTGCCCTCTCGGATGGACGGGGTGTTGGGGTCGGGAGAGTGGTAGGAGCGCCTCTCTAAGTGGGAAAGCGGGCGGGCGCGGCTGTTTTGTTGGTTGTGGTTGTGGTTGTGGTTGTGGTCGGGGTAGAGCAAGGACCTCAGCTTTCCAGATGTGGCCATTCCGACAGCTTCGGGTTCCTGGATTCTTCCTTCACGAGAGAAGGAGAGGGAAGGAAGAGAAGTAGAATAACTCGTCGACCGGTGGGAGGCAATGCCAAGGGTCGGGTGGAGAAGGGGGAGATGGGACGGCGTGCAGAGAACTGGAACAGGCGAAAAGGCCGGTGATGTCACAGAGCACTTCGATACCCGGTTCCCGAAGGCCACTGGCACCGTGAATCCGATTCCCTTCTTTTGCTTGCTCTCGGTGGCACGCGACCTCGGAAGGGGAGAGGGGCAGGACAGGACGAAGGGGGCCAGCTTGAACTGGAAGCCGTCTTTTCAGGGCAAAAGTAGGACAAAATGAAAAGGCAGGCGTTACCTGCACCCCAAGGCCCCGACGGCAGCGGCAGACGACGCGCACATGTCGCAACACGGCAACACCGCAACGCCGCAACACCGAGGGAGGGGTCAGGCCGCAATAGCGAAGCGAGCGAAGCGAAACGGGAACGGTTCAAGGTTGCAGTTTGCAGTTGCACGTACCGGTTCCCTTCCTAGAGGGGGGCGGCTTCGGTCCGAGGCCAACCATGCTGGGCGGTGCAGTTCCGTGTCGATGTGTTGTGTGGTGGTGAATGCTTCTTTTTCTTCCTTTTCGGCCTCTTTTTCAACTCAGCTCCCCACGGCGCAGACAATGTCGTCAATCCACAAGGTGCCTCACTCAGCAAGAGAGCAGGGATTCTCCATCGCCTTCTTCTACTTGTCCCGCACAAATCGGGGCCGAGATAGGAGAAGCGATTATTATTACCCCGCACCCCCACAGCTGTGGGCTGAGAGCTTGGGGGCAGCTCTGTGAGCTTGTATCGCGGGTTAGGGTTAAAACCGGTGGTGGTTAACGAGGTGCAAGGCTTTCACGGTTTCCGGGCCAGCCCCTGAACATGATGCCTGGCAATGGGAAGCGCTGTGTTGTCATATCTATATAGGCTACTACGTGCTAGGTAGGGTATGCATGGCGCCGAGCCGAGCATTCATGCTTTCCTGATGGCCGTTTTCCTGATGTACATCACCGCCTTGCAAAAGTACCGGCGCTGATGCCAGTCCTCCGTGACATACTCGTTGGTGAGCATGTCTCTCACACGGGGTGCGAGGAATTCGCTGCGCTTGGTTAGCTTCGCTCCGACGCACAAATATCGGCACTCACAAGTTTTCCGGAGCCAGCGTAATAATGGCCACCGGTCTTGCAATATCCGCCAGGACTTCCTCAACCGGGATGGTCGGCGCAATCGCAATCACCACACTGCCCTCGTCCACCTCGAGCCAGGCGCTCGGGTCATCAACCACGGTAATGCCCACCTCGCCCAGGACCTGCTTGTCCATGGGGACGTAGATCGGATCCTGAGCGAAGCACTTGACTGTGCCCTCGCCCTTCTCGTTGTTCTCCACAAAGTCTCGCACCGCGAGTACCAGTGCGTGTTGGGACACACTCCGCCGGCTGTCGAGGTCGTCCACCAGCCGGGTAATGCTGCCACACGCAAGAGCAACGACGTTGTTGATGCTGGGGAGGACACCGGTTGCTGCGAGAATCGACCGGGCCCGGCCGAACAGAAGGGTTGAATCCCAGTGCGACCGCCCGTGGCGAAGCCGCTGCCGAACAGTCTCGACGTCTGCCATGGGCCAGGGGTCAACCACTTTGCCGGCTGCAAGATCATGGATTTCCGTTGACTGGACAATGTCGAAGACGAGATAGGCGCGATCAGGGGACCAGCTTGGCCGGTGGTCTGACGTGAGTTGATGCAGGTTGCGGTATTCCAGACGGGGTTTGGTGCTGTTGAGACAGGTAAGTTATTGCGAGTTGGCTAGAAGATGACCAGATACCTACCGTAGGACCTTGTAGCCCGGCCAGCTCGGTTCGCGACCTTCGTTTATATCCTTCCCGGGTTCAACCAATAACCGGACGGGTGTGCCATCAAGACCCACGAGGGACACCTCCTGCTCTGACTTGCCGCCCTGCAGGCAGAGCTCGAACTGCTCGGCAGCCTTTCGAAAGATGTCCTTGGAGTAAAAGGGAACCCCCTCGTCGTACCTGGCTAGGATGAACTGCCGAGACTCGAGCCGTAGTCGGGCGGATTCTTCGAAGGTCAGTCCGGCAGGGTACTTTGGATACGGCACAACCATCACGTCGAGCAGTGCGGCCTCGCCATCTTCGTCCAGCAGCGGCAAACTCGACAGGGAATAATCCTCAACTGGATAATCCATTTCAGTCGTGGTTTGGCTGGGCTTGTGAGAGAGGCTTGTGGGTGCGGCTTCGGAAGGTCGGCGAGCGGGTTGAGGCTCGAGAAGTCATGATGGCAAAAGGAGAAGGAGAGGACTTGAGACGAAGGGTATTTTGACTTCCAGATTCTCTGCAACTGGCACTTGCCTGTCGGCGTCGCGGTTCCAGGTCGTGGGAGGCCATAGAAGGCGCACTTGAACCACCACTACAATACCATGCGATAGTGCGGGCAGTTCTTGGGAACCGGACATGCCCCCTCTCTCCCCTTTTCAGGTCTCCAGATGCCATTCCTCGGATGCCGTCCTCCATCACCTCACCACCTCTTGTTTGCTTCAAGTTGGCCAGATGAAGACGGCAGTGAGAAAAGGAGAGGAGGAGGAGCTTGGCGTTGAAGCTCAAGAACCCACTGAAGGCATTGGCCAATCAGGCCCCGCCATGCGTTGCCAGCCCCACAAGACACCCATGCAACCAGCAGGGGTGTTTCGGCAACGTAAGCTTTTCGAGGCAGGCAGCGGTTGTCGGAAGGCCACGATGATGGTCCAGAAGGCAGGAGGGAGCATCATCGGCCAAACCCTTGCTTCCGTCGCCCACTCCAGGTCCCCTTCTCGTGCAATCTCTCAATTGGCGGGCGCGCGAGCTTCATGAGCCTCTTGCCGCCGTCGCTCCCACGATGAAGACGTCAGCCGTCTTCTCTGCCTTGCTGTCGCTGCTGTCGCTGGCCTCGGCCGCCGGCGCCGACAGCAAGAGCAGCGACTCCAGCACCACCCTCCCGGCCACCTTCCGGCCGCCGCAGGTCTTCAAGAACGCCAACCTCGTGCACGTCATTTCCGTCGAAAAGAACTACGTCAAGGAGAACATCAACGTGCTCGTGCAGAACATCGACAAGGCCGCCCAGCATGAATACTTTGTGCCGTTTGCGGCCGACCAGATGGCGCGCCTCGGCGGGGTCGAGGTGAAGGACCGCAAGGACAGCAGCGCCGGGCCATTCGTTGCCGAAGCCGTCGAGTTTGACCAGGAAAGGTAGGGGAGATAGCCACCAAATAATCCAGCGCAGACGCTGACGGCCCCAGTGACATCCAGTACCTACGCATCACCCTCCCGAAACCCCTTGCGCCCGGCGCGCAGCAGACGCTCGGCATCAGCTACTACCTGCTCAAGGCGTACAAGCCCCTCCCCGCTTCCATCAAGCAGGAGGACCCCCAGTTCCTCTCGTTCTCCTTCTCGGCCTACTGCCCCTCGGCCTACACGACGACTAAGCAAAAGACCGAAGTCAAGTTCCCGTCGAGCACCATCCCCGACTACACCAAGCTCCCGGGGAGCGGCGACATCCAGGAGTTCCCGCAGAAGCAGGGCTCCAAGCTCACGTACGGCCCCTTCGACGAGAAGCCCGCCGGCGCCACCCAGCCCGTCAGCGTGCGCTTCGAGTTCAACAAGCCCGTGACGCACGTCTCGCACCTGGAGCGCGACATCGAGGTCAGCCACTGGGGCGGCAACGTCGCCTTCGAGGAGCGCTACACGCTGCACCACCGCGGCGCCAACCTGTCGTCGCTCTTCAACCGCGTCAAGTGGCAGCAGTCGCAGTACTACGCGCCCAACACCTTTGCGCTCAAGGAGATGAAGTTCCCGCTGCGCGTGGGCAGCGCCGACCCCTACTACACCGACGTGATTGGCAACGTCTCGACGTCCAAGTTTAGGAGCAACAAGCGCGAGGCCCTGCTCGAGATTAAGCCGCGGTACCCCGTGTTTGGCGGGTGGAAGTACCCCTTTACCATCGGCTGGAACTCGGACGCCAAGAACTTTTTGAGAAAGACGGCCGCCGGCGGGTTTGTGCTCAACGTCCCCTTCCTCGAGGGCCCCAGGCAGGCGGAGGGTGTCGAGTATGAGCAGGTGCAGGTCCGGATTATCCTGCCCGAGGGTGCTGAGTACGTGCCCCTTTCCCACTCATCTTACCCCCTCATGACTGACTCTCTGTTTAGAAACGTACAATACCACACCTCGGTCCCAGCCCAGTCCATCACCGAAGCCGACGTCGAGATCCACCGCACATTCCTCGACACCATCGGCCGGACTGCTCTCGTCATCAAGGCGCGCAACCTGGTCGACGACTTCAGGGACCGCGAGCTGGTCGTCACCTACGACTACCCGCTGGCGGCGGCCCTGCGCAAGCCGCTGATTGTGTTTGGCAGCGCCGTTGCGCTGTTTGTGAGCGCCTGGGCGGTGGGGAATCTGGAGCTCAAGTTTGACGCGACGAAGAAATAGAGGTGGGGGACAGGGAAAATATAAAATGGTCGGCTTTTTCTTGCTTGGTTTTGTGTGTATTTTGTAACTATTCTGTGTCATCGGAATGGATGAGGAGTGGTTGCTCTGGTCCTGAATGGAGTACCTGCTGAAAAAGGGTTGCGGACTATCCTCTCTGTGTGTTCCTGAGTGTGGCGTTCATGAGCTGGGGTGGTGGCACTGCGACTCAACAAAGCAAAGGTTCGATGGTGTAGTTGGTTATCACGTCAGTCTAACACACTGAAGGTCTCCAGTTCGAGCCTGGATCGAATCAACCTTGGCATATTCAGCGGGACGGTTAAACACCGGACCGTGATCTTTTTGCGCTTTGTGGGGTGGTGGTGTGGGGAACTGGGATGTGCTTGTGTCCAGTCCTCCTCCTCATTCGAAAGAGACTGGCATTTTTGTGATTTCCCAGTACACTTCCCCTAATCACGGGTGCACACGGTGGCTGCAAGCTGACGTTGTCCAAGGAATCGAGTCAAACTGACTTCCTCAGCCCGGCGCGTCATTGAACCCGTCCACTCATCTTGGCTGCTAAACCGAGAAAGTGAGGGGATGAACTTGCATATCCAGGGTCCTGCTCACCCTACGTGCATGCGTCAGGTCAAGGACCCTGTTTTTGTCCCCGAAGAAGTGACCTGAAGGTTTACATAAGAGATAAAATCCAAGCCGTGTTTCCTGCTCAGCTCCTGGTAACATTGAAACCCGACCTCGATATCTCTCTCACATTGCCCACTCTGGCAAACAACTGCTTCATCACCAGCCACTTACACACATATACACGAGAGCTCACCAACCCCAACCAACCTCTTGCCTTTCCGAGAGAAAGAAAGAGAGCAAGGACTTAAAAAAAAATGTGCTTCGGAACGCCCCCCACCACAGAAAAGTACTACTACCACGAGGAGATCACCCCCGTCAAACCTCGCTATCATCACCATCACCACCATGGCGGCAGCCACCACTCACCCCGGTCAAGCTACTCCAGTCATCGGCACAGCTACTCGCCTGGCCCGAGGGCGAGTGTGACGAGCTATGGGCGGTCGAGCACGCCTGTTGTGTATGGGAGGCGGTAGGATTGAGGGATTGACAGTGCAGGGTGGAGTTAGATGGCGTTGGGTTTGGTTTGGATGATAATAGCAAAGATGTTTTGGGGAGGGTTCACTTTTGCATGGCTTCGAGACATATGTTGTATGTAGGGCATGGGGATATGATGATGAACATGTACGGTTTGAGATTTGGAATACTAGGAATACCTCATGACATCGATCCTCGTCAGCGAGTATCACGTTCAAAACATCATGAGAATGGCTTCGTCGAATGCAAGGCGGGCTGGGGGATCGGCCATCTGAAGGTGGTGGGGCAAAGCGAGAAAGAGCAATGACGTCACTGCTTTGATGCCATCACCACAAGACGAGCTCTCCTTCAGTCACTCGGGATTTGAAAGAAATTACGTCGGCTTGGAGCGGGGGCTGGCGTGTGATGGGTGGGAGCTTATGTCGATGGGAATAAAAAAGGAATGCATTCTGCAGACATTGGAGCTCTGTTCGGGTTCAACACCACAACTGGATAACACCCTCTCAGAGTTGCGATATTCAGTTCCTACAAACTGGCTGATTTATGTTGAAGATACCATTGTCTTGTCTTTATATCCAAAAGCCCTATCCAGACTTGAGGGTACCGAACTGAGACCCGGTGTCAGCGAATCCGTTGTCTAGCTGAGCATCGTGCCTCAGCAGACCTTCACCAAGTCGGGAAGCATCATCAACGTGACCAGCGTGATTGTGCCAGCTTCAACTCACCGACCTCGAAATATCCGACACCAGGCACTTTGGTGGCCAAGACCACATCAGCACCTGCCTCGAGGTCCAACCCATCCGTATCGGAAGCGAAGGAAGGAGCAGAGACAGAGCCCCTGTGCTGGACCTGCCCATCGGCTCTATCCAAACCCTCCCAGTCTTCACAACAACGCCATCACAAGAGCACAACATGATGTAAGTCACCGACTTCACTCACACCCCAACCACACTCCAACACCCACCACCACAAAACCATGTCACGCCGAAGCACCGACAGCACCCGCTTCTCCCTCTCAGCCCAGTGGTACACACACACACACCCTTTTCACCCTCCCCCATCACCACCCCCAAGTAGTAACTAACCACTCCCTTTTCCCCCCCGCAGGAACCGCGCCCTCTCCTTCCGCTCCTCCAACCGCTCCTCCAACGGCACCACCGCCTCCACCACCTCAAGCCACCACTCCACCTCCACCGCGTCCCGCAAACCCTTCTCCTTCCACTCCTTGCGCGGGACCACCCAACCCCCGCTCTCCAAACGCCTCTACCGCCTCATCAAGTCCGCCAACACCCTCGTCTCCGCCCACGAGACCGCCGCCCGCGAGCGCCTCTCCATCGCGACGCAGCTCTCGGAATGGGGCGACCAGTCCTCAGCCTCATCTCCAGGACAAGGAGTAGGAGGGGGCGACGCAGCAGTGTCCGACATAAGCGACAAGATCGGGGTGCTGCTGTCAGAGCTAGGCGAGCAGGAGGAGGTGTATGCATCGAGACTAGACGAGAGCAGGGGCGTGTTGAAAGTCGTGCGCAACACGGAGCGGAGCGTGCAGCCGAGCCGGGAGGGCAAGAGGCGGGTTGCTGAGGAGATTCAGAGGCTCAAGATTAAGGAGCCGCAGAGTACGCGGTTGGTGACGCTGGAGCAGGAGCTGGTGAGGGCCGAGGCGGAGAATTTGGTGGCGGAGGCGCAGTTGGGGAATGTGGTACGTTTTTTCTTTTTTTTTTTTTTTTCCATCTCTCTTTTCTTTCTTTTGTGTAGGGGGGACGACTGACGAGATACAGACTCGCCAGAAACTCAAAGAGGCTTACACGGTCGACTTCCTCGCCACCATCGAGCGCGCCGAGAAGCAGGCCATCTTGGCGCGGCACGGGCTGCGGCTGCTGCAGCTGCTGGACGACACCCCCGTGGTGCCGGGGGACGTGCGGCCGCAGTACGCGCACGCCTCCCAAGCAAGACAGATCCTCAACGACGCCGAGGACGACCTGCGCGAGTGGCGGCTCGATGGCGGGTTTGTGGGCGACGATAAAACCGTCGTCGTCGGCGACGGGAGTGAGCAGCAGCATGCCATGCCCAAGGCGGCTGAGGAGAAGGGGAAGCAGAAGGAAAAGCTGAAGAACAGGGAGGTGGATAGGGGGAGTGTTGAGGGCACAGAGGGCGATGGGTTGAGTGCCAAGTACTAACATCGACGGGGCGTCAGAACGGAGATGGGATGGTCAGATTGGCGTTGGAATCGTGTTCAATCATTATACCTAGCTGCGGTAGTTACCCGATGGCATGCGAGTTTATTTTTGACACAAAAAATCATTGGAAATCAGATATACGCCCCTGGATGTAAACACAGACCCAACCACCCCTTAAAACACACCCCGTACCTCATCCCCACCCATAAACATACCCCGTACCTCATCAAACACTCGCCGTAACCCTCCGCACGCTCTTCCGCGGCCCCTCCCCGGTAATCATCACGGCCCCCTCCATCTCCAGCGTCCGCATCACCTCGGCAAAGTCGCCCGGCTCAACCGGCACGCCCGCGCCCTCGGCAAGCTTGCGCGCCACCTCGGAGAACCTGACGGCCTGCCCGCCCGCCGTCAGCTCGTCCAGCAGCCGGACCACGGCATCCTTCATATCGGCCCGGCGCTTGCGCTCGGCGGCGCTCGTGCCCTCGGTCAGCAGGCTCATGTCGATCCGGCCCTGGGAATCCGTGGCGGCCGTCTTGAGCGCCGACTTGATCAACCGGACGGCCTCTTTCACGTCGTCGCGCGTGACCGTCTCCGACAGGCGCATCTTGGCGTGCGCCTCGGACAGGCGGATCATAGACTCGAGCTGTCTGGTTGTCGCTGTGATGCGCTTCTCGGCGGCGCGCACGTCCTGGCCGAGCTTGCGCATCTCGACGTAGGCTTCGACGAGCTCGCGCCCGGCTTCTGGGGTGATGGTCGGCTGGATGTTGGCGCGCGCGTACGAGATGTACGAGGTGAGGAATTCGATGGGCTGGGGGGAGGGGTTAGTGTGAGTTTTCTTCATCTTTTTCTTCTTCTCGTTAGATAGGGGGTGGAGGCCTTACCAGAATGTCGTTGTTGCTTTGGGCCGACTCGGGCTTGTCTTCGAGGTACATGGACAGCAGATGGCGCGCCAGCCGCTGGTCCGTCTTCTCGTCGGGCCGATCAAGAATGAGGTAGACGAGATCGAAACGGGACAGCAGGGTGGGCGGGAGGTCGATGTTTTGCGGCACAGACATGTCCGGGTTGTACCGACTGCCGATCGGGTTGGCCGACGCGAGGATGCTTGTCCGGGCGTTGAGCGTCGTGATGATGCCCGCCTTGGCCACCGACACGGTCTGCTGCTCCATCACCTCGTGCAGGACCGACCGCGTCGAGTCGTTCATCTTGTCGAACTCGTCGATGCAGCACACGCCTCCGTCGGACAAGACGAGCGCACCGGACTCGAGCACCAGCTGCCGCGTCTCGGGATCGCGGGTGACGTAGGCGGTGAGACCGACGGCCGAAGAGCCCTTGCCGCTGGTGTAGACGCCTCGGGGGGCGATCCTATGCACGTACGACAGGATCTGCGACTTTGCTGTGGACGGGTCACCGCAGAGCAGGACGTTGATATCCCCACGATACCTGGGGCTCGCTCCCTTCTCGAACGTCTTGTTGGTGCCGCCAAACAGCTGCAGGAGGATGCCCTTCTTGGCGTCGTCCATCTCGTAGATCGAGGGAGCGAGCGAGCGAGAGAGCAGGTCGTAGATATCCGGGCGAGCCGCCGTCGCCTTGATCTTGTCCTCCTCCTCGGGGGTCACCTTCTTGATCTCGTCGAGGCTCTGCCCGCTGACGTGGGCCTCCTCTTCCTCGGCAAGATCGAGGGTCGACGGGTCTGCGCCCATCCTCTTGCGGTCGACCTTTTGCACGTGCACCACATCGACGTAGGTCTTGTGCACGCTCTTGACGGTCCTCATCCGCGGGTTGACGCGCACCGGCGTGACCTTGTAGATGCCCGTGAGCTCGACCCGGTCACCGGCCTTGCAGAAGTCGACCAGCTCGTTGTAGACACACACGGACACCGAGTGGGGCGTCTGCCCCGCGGGGACGGCATCCGGCGTCTCCTGCAGCTTGATGACCTGCTTGTCCTCGAACGCGCAGCGGTTGTGGATGATCTGCATCGAGTTCTTTTGCTTGCAGCGGGCGCGGGGGCATTCGGTGGGCTCGCGAATCTTGCCGCGGTCCAGCTCGACGGTCACCGAGTGCCCGCAGACGCTGCACTTGAAGAAAGCCGCCTTCATGTCGGGGATGACAGGCGTCGCCCGGATGACGAGGCCCTTGATGGAGATGAGCTTGTCCATGTCGGAGGGGTTGAGGTCCCGCAGGTTGATGGACTTGTCGGTGCCCCAGGGGCGAACCAGGTATTGCTGCTTGATGACTTGATCCTCGAGCGTCAGTTGCTCGCGCTGGGCCGGCCGGGGCGTGGACGGCTCCTCGGCACGGTCCGAGCTAGGGAAAGCGATCTCTGAGCTCTGGGAGGCCTGGGGCGCAGCGGGGGCAGCTGTGTTGTGCGAGGCCGCCCTCTGGCTGGCCATCTCGGCCTGGGCGAGCTCAATCATGCAGTCGTGGACGCACTGGTCCATGACGGGGATGATTTCGGTCGGGTACGCTTGGCACTGGTGCCACAGCTTCACGGTCCGCGGGTACGCCTTGAGGTCGCGGAGGTCTAGGTACAGCTTGTTGGTGCCCAGCAGCAGCATGTTCTCCATGGCCTCCCAGTAGGGCTTCGAATCGGCCTCGGGCTCCCCGTTGGTGTCGGCCTCGGTGGCGCCGTCTGCCCACATGCGGTACTTTTTCGTGAAGTTCTTGAGGAAGTCCCTGAAAGCGGCAAACGAGTCCTCGAGCGAGACCGTGGTACCCCAGACAAGGCTCTGGCTCGGGCCGCCCAGAGCGTCTGCTTCCGAGGTATGGGGGTTGTTGTTGGCGAACGAGGCGGCGTCCGACCCGAGGGTAGACCCGTCCCGCACGACTCGGCCCGCATCGTCCAGGATGATGCGGCGCGGCACCTGGGGTGTGCGGATGACATCTGGGTTAATGTCTCCTCGGTGAGATCGCACGTTGTTTGATCGCTGTGAGCTCACAAAGAGCGCGCTGCTGTCGCTGTGGAGGTCGGACTGCTGGGTGAGCTGGTGGCCGGGGCTGGAGCTGGGGTCGTAGCGGATCGGGGACGAGTCTGCCGTCAGTTAGTGGCAGGTTGGGAGAGGGGCGAGGCAAACGTCTCACCTCCGATAAGGCCGCCGCTCGCGCGGGGAGTCCTGTCGCCGGCGCTCTGTGTCTCGGTCTGCTGGCGCAGGGGCGAGCTGGGCGCGTTGGCGGTGCTCTGGCTGTTGCTCATCTGGCGCAGGGGAGAGGAGGCCCTGTTGGCGCCTGGGGCAGGGGACGACGACTGGTAGAACAGCGGGCTGGAAGCGAGCTGCGACGACCTTGTCTGCCGGGGCGTCCTCTCTGCGGCGTTCGAGGGGCCCGCCGCGGGGCTGCTGCGCTGCGAGCTGCGCGTGGCCCGGCCCGGCGTCGCAGAACTGCGCGTTGACCTCTTTGACGGCGACGACATCTTGCTGCCGTGGGATGTCTGACTTGTAAATCTGGCAGCAGCGGTACGGCGTTCGTTGTGGGAGGCGGGGTGTGCGGTGTTGATGTTGATGTTGACGACAGGGGAAGTGCAAAGTGGGACGCTGTTGGGCAGGGCGGGCAGTCAATGCAGACGAAAAACGGGGAGACGCGAAAGTTCGCGTTGACCCAACCACTTTACGCGTCGCCAGGGGCACAGCGCGCAGGCCATTCAAGCCCCTGTAAGGTACGTACCTTGCCACCCAAAAACTGTGGGGCAGCTCAAGGTCAAGCCACATCACAGCGACCGACCCCACAACTCCAGAAGCCGCAAAGCACCAAACAGACGACGACAGCATCACCCCCACGACCCGGCCACCATTGCGCCCACCGAAGTGTCGCCTGCGTTGACGAATACGACTATTTGGACGAGCCGGGCAGTCACAGAAACACCGCCGCCATGTCACCAGGAATGTCGCTGTATAGCGTCAATGCTATCTGTAGGGACTCCCGACAATCACCAGTTGCGACTCGGCTCCTGTCATAGCCTGCGGTCAAGCTGACACCGGCCAGTAATTCTCTCCAGCGAGGACGGGTCGCGGATATTCACAAAGTACTACACCCCGCCGCACCAGGCGGCAGCCAACCCAGGAGGGGCCGGTACGAGTCCCTGATCTTCAGAGCTTAGAGGTCGTCCGTACTGACCCCGACAGCCCCCGCCAGCTCGCAGAACCCCTACCCCGACAAGACGGCCCAGACGCGCTTCGAGAAGGGGCTCCTCCAAAAGACGGCCAAGCAGACGGGCGACATCCTGCTCTTCGACAACCACATCGTGCTGTACAAGATGGAGTCGGACGTGGCGCTGTACGTGGTCGGCAGCCTCGACGACAACGAGATCCTGCTGTACAACGTGCTGCTGGCCCTGCGCGACAGCCTGCACCTGCTGTTCAAGCAGTCGGTCGACAAGCGCACCATCATCGAGAACTACGACCTGGTGTCGCTGGCCGTCGACGAGATCTGCGACGACGGCGTGGTGCTCGAGACGGACCCGACCATCATCGTGCAGCGGTGCAGCAAGGCGCCGTCGCAGGACGTCAATCTGAGCCGGATCGACCCCTTCAGCGAGCAGGGCGTCAACAACCTGGCGCAACTAGGCAAGGCGAAGCTGACGGACTGGCTGAGGCAGGGGTTGTAGGGGGTCGCGGGTTATGGTATGATTTGGAGTGGTGTTGTGTGAAAAGGTTGGGCGTCACGTATCATCGGATAGTAAAACTGTTTGAAATGTCTCCTGGGAGACGTCTAATGCGTCTGTCTAAGCCCTGATTTCCGACGCCGCCTTCCGGAGCCTGTTCATGACCGCCGCCGCGATATCGTCGCCGTCACTAACCCCCTCCACGAAAATGACATCCGCCCCGAGTCTATCCAGTTCTCTCAGCGCCGCAAACAACCCGTGCGCCACCCCCTTGACGTCCCCGCCCAAATCAACATCCAGCAGCCTCCCCGCCTCGCTCCCATCCTCCCCGAGAAGCACCCCCTCCTTGACCACAAACCCGGCGTCTCCCTCCCCATTCACCTGCCCCGTCTCTCCCAACCCGGCGTACCTCAACCCCCCAGCAACAGCCCACCCCCCAGTCCTAATAACCCCCACCGTTTCCTTCCCCTCCCCTTTCACATCCCCCACCCCAACCCCCTTCCCACCCCCAACCTCACACAACACAACCCGCGCCCGCGGACTATAATGCTTATACTTCATCCCCGGCGCCCTCGGCACCTCCCCCTTTTTAATTTCTTCCCCATACGCCCTCTGCACCCCCTCCCACCCGCGACACCCCCTCAGCTCCTCAATCCCCACCCCGCCCGGCCGCAGCACAACAGGCGGCTCACACATCCCATCAACCACCGTACTCTCCACCCCGACCTCGCACGCGCCCCCGTCCAGCACAACCTCGATCTTACCCTCTAGATCGTCGCGCACGTGCCGCGCGGCCGTCGGGCTGGGGCGCGTGGAGGCGTTGGCGGAGGGGGCCGCGAGGGGCGTGCCCGAGAGGGCGATGAGGGTGCGCGCTAGCGCCGAGGCGGGCATGCGCGCGCCGAAGGAGCGGAGGGAGGCGGTTACTTCCGAGGCGAGGGGGGATGGGGAGGGGAGCGGGAGGAGGATTGTCAGGGGGCCCGGCCAGAAGCGCGTGATTAGCGGGTGGTAGATTGCGGGTATCACATCTCTCTCGTCCACCTCCTCTGGAGATGTGGTGGTGGGGGAGGAGGATGACAAGAGGCGCCGCAGCATGGTCAGGTCGCTGACGTGCACGATCAGGGGGTTGTCCGAGGGGCGGCCTTTCGCCGCGTAGATGCCCCGGACGGCGGCGGAGCGGGTGGCGTCGGCGCCGAGGCCGTAGACGGTCTCGGTCGGGAAGGCGACGGGCACGGCCGTGGTGCGCAGGAGGTGCGCGGCCTCGTGCAGCGGCGCGAGCACAGCGGCACTGTCGGGGTCGGTGTCGGTGTCGGTGCCAGTCGCTGTCGCAGTTGTCGTCACCTCCCATGTGGTGAGGTCGGGTCGCCCGTCCGGCGCGGTCGACGCCCACCGGCCGAGGGCCGCGTCGTCTTTGCCGGCGAGCGGCACCTTGAGGATCCGCGTCTTCATGGCGGCGGCCGTGTGGGTGAGCCGGGGGTGTGTAAGTGGCGCGGGTGTGAGGCGAGCGCAGGTGAATTGAAAATGTCGAGATGCAGCGGGCCAGCGCGCAGAAAGATGGAGAGAGTGGATGCCCGCCAATTTGATGATTGAGTATGTGGCCGAGTTGTAAAGAAGTGAGATTGGCTGGCGACTCTTTTAAGCGGTGTTGGATGAGATGCGGTTTTGGTGTGTAGAGAGGGTGTAAGTTGAGTCATGGAGAAATTTTCATGCAGCAACTTTGTCGGGGACTTCCAACATCGACGCCCAACTTTGCGTCAAGCGCAACTAGTCCACAACAACACACATTCAAACAACTTTGAATTGGTTGTTGGATACAGCTTTCAGAGGACAGTGCAACCCTTGTGTTTGTTACCGCGGGATTCTTAACACTTATCCCTGACTATATGGTTAGAAAAGAAGGAAAAGAGAGGAAAAAGGATAAGTAACAGAAAAGAAAAGGGAAAGGGAAAGGGAAAGGGTAAATTCCAAATCTGCAGTGATTGTTGAATCTGAATCCATTCCCGGAGCACTGTAGCTAATCCGCCGCTGATGAAACGCCGAGTCCATCTCCCCAACGCCACGCTGGCTGCCATGCCTTGTCATCTGTATACTCTACATGAAAGAAGAAAAACGCCGTGAAACCGCGGAACGACATATCGTAACCGTAAAGAAGCCACGGCACAAATCATCCTCTTAACGCCAACCATCAACCAGCATAAGCCTCGCTCCCCCTCCGGCCCGTCCGCACCGGCAGCGCCGAAACATACGCATTCGCCGTCCCCAGCTGCTCCGAAAAGCTCGCCAGCAAGCGCATCACCTCGTCGCGCACCTGCTCCCGGCCGGCCGCGCCCTGCATGACCCTCGCCGACGGCGGCGCCGGCACGCCCCCGCCCGCCTCCGCGCCATCCATCCCGGACCCGTTCATCGCCGCGATCCGGGGATGCTGCAGCTGTGTGGTGCTGTTGATACTGGCGCCCGACTGCGACCGCGCCCGTGTCCGCGCCCGGCTGCGCCGGTCCGTAATGCTCATGGGCGTGGACAGGCCCATGGTGAGGTACTCGGACGACTCGTACCCGCTGGCCGAGTAGCTGTCGTCGTCATAGCTGGTTGAGCGCGAGTGGGATGCGGACTGGGAACCGTTGCGGCCGTTGGCGGCGAAATCGGACATTCTTGGTGGTGTGCCGTCGGTAGCCGATTTGGCGAAGCGCGCAAAGTCGCTGTCGTCTGAGATGAAGATGGAGGGCTCGCGGATTCCGAGCTGGGTTGGCTGGTAGAGAGAGGCATGGCGCTCGAGGTCGAAAGGGTTCGCGCCGCCGATATCTGATCCTGTCACCGAGGCGACGTCCGAGTTGGCTGTCGACGGCCGGGTGAGCTCCGGCATGACAAGGCCCTCGTCGAGATCGATCAGGCTGCCGACTGACGCGCGGTTATCCTGGGACGGAGGGGGTGCGAGGTCGTACTGAGGCTGCGCGAGGTCATACTGAGGGGGTGCAAGGTCGTACGGCTCTGCGAGGAAGCCGCCCGGGTCCGCGGAGTGCTGAATAAGAGGAGGAGGTGGGTTTGGCTCGGATCGCTCTTCGTGGAACGGGAACCGGGACATTTCCGGATTGGCAGACGCCGGAGGCGCCATGGCCGGGAACTTCCAGTCCTGGGTGCGGCGGTTGGGGTTCAGGTCCGCAGGGTCGCTCAAGGGCGGCTTGTTGAAGTCGGTCACCTCCTCAACGTCCGAGTCGCTGGGGGCCTGCATGCCTGCCCGGATTGTTGCCATGTCGACAAACTGAGATAGGTCGTCGCCATCAAACGAGGCATCAAGATCGATAAGCGACTCCCGGAGGGTCGAGTGAAGCGAGTCATCTCGGAGCGGGAGGTCCGACGTGGTCGTCATCGGAGGGGGCGGGGCTTTGCCGTAGTACGCACGCGAATTGTCCTCATAGTTGGAGATGGTGTTGGGGTCGAATACCTTCTCGAGAGGCGCCTTGACTACTGGCTGGAGCTGCGGGGGCTGTCTCCGGCGCTGCTTGGGCTTCGCAGGACGAGAGGTTTGTTCGTTGAACTCAAAATCGACGTTGGATCCGTAGACGTCAAAGACGGCCTGCGCATCCGTGTTCATGACCTGCCGGTCGAAGTCGACCGTGGTGCTAAAATTCCACTCATCGCTGGGGAGCATCGAGGATGCATAGTCCGACGGTCCTTGCACGCCGACCGGAGCAAACAGCGACCTTCTGATACCGCCCTGTCCTTCCCAGAGCTTGTACGCCTTGACGAGGTTGGCGAGAGAGGCGGTCGGATACTCGTCGCTGGTGCCAAAGATAAACGGGTGCTGCTGGATTTCTTGGATGGTCGGCCGCTTGGCTGGGTCTTCGACGAGGCAGAAGGCCACCAGGTCCTTGATCAGATCCGGGTGGTCGCCCTCCAGGCGCGGGGCGTGATGCTTGATGTACTGACCCAGCTGATGTATGTTGAAGCCCGCCATGACGTTCGGAGGGAGGCCTGAGGCCAATTCGTAAACTAGAGAGCCAAAGGCCCAGATATCGACTGGTGTGCTGTAGGAAGGAACGGGGTCGAAGAGTTCCGGCGCCATCCAATTCAGTGTTCCGATGAAGGTGGTGCGCTTGTCCAGTTTGGACTCGACGATTCCGGCCACGCCAAAGTCGCAGAGCTGAACACTGCCTGCCTCGGTGACCAAGACGTTGGCGCATTTGATGTCCCGGTGAATGATGCCCTCCTTGTGGACCCAGTAAATAGCCTCGGCCACTTCTCGCACGATGGGAATGATCCATTTTTCCTGCAGCCCGCCCGGCGCCGTGGGCTTCATCAGGGTCGCGACGCTGCCTCCGGCGCAGTACTCGGTGACCATCCACATGGCCTGGCCGACCGGGAGAGCGTCGAGAGTGAGGTTAATGTTCTTGGCGCCGCTCTCGCCGAGCATCTTGAGGGCCGAGAATTCGTGCATGAATTCGCTGTACGTGTCGGCGAGTTTCGGGTTCAGGGTGTCGCCTTCCTCGATGTTGATGATTTTGACGGCGACGAGCGCTTTCGTATTGACGTCGGTGGCCTTGTAGACGCGGCCGTAGTTCCCTTTTCCGATCAACTCCTGGAGCTGGTAGGGCGGCACATCCTTTCCCGCCTTGTTGCAGTCCTCTTCAACGATTGCCTGCATTTTTTTCGCATCCTCGATCGCCTTCTGTTTGGCAGTCGAAAAGTCCGGGTTCCGGACTTGCAGGCTGGTGCTGGCCATGGCGATTGGCGAGGCCCGGTCTTGCGACTGGGCTAGTTGCGGGAGGATGGTTGGTGAGTGTTGCGCGCCAGTCGGTTCCCGGCAGGCTGGGTAACTGGCAGCGTGTCGGACGAGGCGCGGCTGGGACTCAAGGGGCGGGGCTCCTCAAAGAGCAGCGAAAACGACAGCTCTGTCGGCGCGCGCTGCTGGGAGCTGCGCTGGTGGCCCCGGATTTGGAGATTCCGCAGCTGGCGGGCCGCGTCTTCGACCTGAGGCTCCTCGGCGACCTCGACCTCTTGCTCCTCAGCCTCTAGGGCTTCCCTCTCGGCGCCCTCTTCGGGATTGGCCGGCTCGCTGTGTGCAGTCAGCGCAACAATTCGGTAATATCGCCGCCACAACAACAAGGACAACATGGTAGGGATGGTGGTTATTGGTTATCGCAGCATCGCCAGTGCTAACGGAATCGCTCTTGCAATACTTACCAGTCCTCTGGGAGCGCGATCTGGTCCAGCCAGCGGAAGATGAACCGGCGCTGCTCCGGGAGCAGCGGCGAAGACCGGGTCGGCCCTGCGTGGGCAGGGAGAAACGGGAGCGGTCCTGTGGGAGGGGGGCCGGGGCAAGGCGGGAGGAGGGTCTGGGGTCGGGGGAGGCGGACCTGGCGCGCGCTGGCCTGGCGGCGGGTCGAGGGAGCCGCGCCGTCCTCGCTCGGGTCGCCCCTTCTGTGCTGGGCGGCGAGGGGGAGGTTGGTGGGCGCTTGGCGGTCGCCCTCGTCGCTCTGCATCTTGTTAGTTCGCTGGTGGTCGCGACACACTTGATGCTGGTTTGACGGTTGAAGACGAGAAAATCGGAGGTCGCAGAAGAATGAATTCCAAATAAACTCACCCAAGCTAAATAGCACCGGTAACCCCCTCAAAATACGGGGCAACGATGTCGACGCGGGTCTCGAGGGCGTGAGTTGTTAAGGCGGCCAATCCCGCGTGAGCCAGCGCCGGCGCCGACAATAACAGAGGTGAACTTGAATAGTTGGTCTTATAGAACAATCAGCTGCGGGTCAGGCAGTGCAAAATCGCAGGGTATTGACTTACAGAATCGCGTCGTCGATGTCAAGTTTGGACGAGTCCGCGATGCTGGGGTCGTGGTGGTGAGGCCGAACTTGGTCCCTTGATCCAGGGGTTCACTGAGCACAGAACCAGACGAGGCTAAAACGGCGCTAGCGCACGCGTTGCACGGATTGGCCAATCAGAGCACGAACAGACACGTGGGGCAGAGCCACTTGTCGAGCGGCCGCTGCGGTTGTTGCAGGGGCATCATGCAAGTTCGTTGTGGAACGGTCACAACTTGAATCTTTCACCTCCAGACTTCCAACTTGACATTTTGGCGGAGGTATAACCTGGCTATCTGAAAGTCCGGCGACTCGACTAACATTCTTAGGTACCTTACCTTACTAAATGTTCACTCTTGTGAATTTAGTGCTTTTGACACTCTTTTAACGGCCTGTATTACAACACTCTACTGATTGCAACATCTCCCCATTGTTGGTGATGCTTGGTGAACAGCACTTGTGCAACAGCTCCGGCAACAGCTGCGGCTGCAGCGGAACAAATATAGGGGCTTCAACAAGTCCTATAAACAACGCACCGGCCGATCCAAGTCCCAGCCAGCGTGCAACTACTCTCCCCACATGGGACGATGCAGGCGTCGAATGTCCAGAGTCACATACACGCGACGGTTGTCGCAGCCCGCACAAGAGCAACCTCTCCCAACTCTCACCATCGAAATCATCATCGTCGAGTTTCTGTCATAAATCCGCGCCCTAAACGTCCCTACGAGCGTCTCCGTCTGCTAATTTCGTCCCAAAATCATCACGCTCTGCCCTGGATACCAGTCAGCAAGCCCTCCCCCCTCTCAGCCCATCCCTCAACGACCCTACTTCTTCAACTCCCCCTCCAACCGCCCAATCATCTTCCCATGAATCCCTTCCCACCCATTCTCACACTGCCCCCTGACAATACCAATCAACAACCTCGAGCACTGAATCGTGACATCCTCCACCAGCTCTAGCCCACCATCCCCATCCCCATCCCCATCCCCAGCTTCAATGACGACATCCCTCACCTCCCAAAGCGTATCCATCACAATCGACAGCGGACTCTTTATCCGCACAAACAGCCCGTCCCTGATATCCGTAAACTCGTAGTTGCTGACCACGTTGGTGTCCCATATCCCGGCGGGGATGGCGTGCACGACGTCGGTGACGCGGTAGCATGTGGGTGCTACTACTGCCACTTCATTGTCTTCTTTGGGTGGTGCAGATGCAGCCTGGTCTTGAGAACGGAGTTGGGATCGGACATTGTCTGGGATCGAGGGCGGCGGGGTGAGCGCGGCGTGCTCGGACGCGGGGATGAGCTCGTACTTGGCGAGGTGCGGGTCGCAGGCGAGGAAGAAGGGGTAGTCGGAGAGCATGGCGAGGGCTTGGGCGCGGGTTGTGCCTGGGGGCAGGCGGGAGGAATGGGTCATTTTGGCGGTGGTGGTGAGGACTGGGGACGTGGGTAGGGTTGTGGTTAATGGGTGAGTGTGTGGGAGAGAGAGAGGGGGGGGGTGGGGGGTGGTCTTACAGGACATTGTAGTTTTTAAAGTATGAATAGAAGTTGCTTTTGATGTGGTTGGGTGAGTATTCGAGGTTGTGTGAATTGAAGTCGTTTCCGCTTTTCAGTCGGTGTTAGTTGAATGTGAAGTTACAGTCGTCTGTGAGAAAGCGGCGTCACAGATGGCTGCTATTTATCGGCGATCCTATGTTGGTGGCCCGGGATTGGGGGCTATCTGACACAGCTCAGGTCTCAAGGCCTCTACTCATTTAGTCTGGGCGTTCCTTATTCCTGCATGGAAGAGATCCTTTTCTGGCTTGGTCAAAGACGTCCCCGCCAGTGACGAACGAAAAGGGGTGTGAAACACATCCAAGCGCCACTAGGAGAAAGTGGGAGCAACTTCATGTGAAGCTGAAAGATGGAGATGAGACCCTTCAGCTAAGCAGCAGACACCATGTTACATGTAGATGCGAGTTTGGCTTTTGCCCATGATTCGTTCAATACCAGGTCATGCAGTCCATCTCCAGTCTAGAAGAGCCGACTTACACGGGGTGGCTCGCGAAGCAGGGTTAGGGTTGTGTAGCGACCTAGAAATGATCGGCCTGGCCGAGCTTGGACTCGACTTCAACTTCAGCAACCACCAGCTCGACGGCTATCCTCGACGACGAGCGTCCAGGCGTGCACCATGGACGCAGCGATTAGGAGACGAGGCGCGTACGTGTGCCGGAGCTGCACCCGCAGTCTCCAGCGGCAGCTGCGGCGGACCTACTCGAGCGCGGCGCAACCCGACATCTACGACGTGGTCTGCGTCGGCGGCGGGCCCGCGGGGCTCAGTCTTCTGACGGCGCTGCGTGAGTACCATCGCCGACGAACACCTGTCTATGCTGGCATTCTGACCACAGGCCACCAGGCGCGAGTCCCGCCACGGCACACCTCCGAGTCGCCCTCGTCGAAGCCCAGGACCTGGCCAAGATCAGATCCTGGAAACTGCCCCCCGACAGATTCTCGAACCGCTGCAGCTCCCTCACGCCCTCCTCCGCGCTGTTTCTCGACCAAATCGGGGCCTGGAAACACCTAGAAAGAGACAGGGTCCAGGCATACCAGGAGATGCAGGTGTGGGATGGCGTGACGGGCGCGCGCATCGAGTTCGACTGGGCGGGCTCGGCCCCTGCTGCCGGGACCACCATCGCCTACATGAACGAGAACCTGAACCTCACATCGGGCCTGCTGAAGCGCCTGGAAGAGCTGGGCGGCGTGTCCGTGTTCGACAAGGCAAAGGTCGAGAGCATAGCATACGGCGAGGAGACCGAGGAGCTGGATCTGAGAGAATGGCCCGTTGTGCACCTGTCCGGCGGCAAGCAGCTCTCGGCCCGGCTCCTTGTTGGCGCAGACGGAGCGAACAGCCCTGTGCGCTCCTTCGCCGGCATTGAGGCTCGCGGCTGGGACTACAACCGCCACGGCGTCGTGGCCACGCTCCAGATTGAAGGGGAGGGCTGGGGCGCAGACCATTCCAAGATTGCCTACCAACGGTTCCTTCCTACGGGGCCTGTCGCCATGCTTCCCCTGCCGGGTAACTACTCCACGCTTGTGTGGTCGACGACACCTAGCAACGCCTCCCTGCTCAAGAGTCTGTCCGCCAAGGATTTCATTGCCATGGTGAACGCCGCCTTCCGGCTGACCCCGACAGACCTGGAGTACATGCACACTCAGGAGTCGGGCCAGGCTGAGGAATACTCGTGGAGATTGGAGCACACTCCTTTCGACTACCGGGCCGTCCCCCAAACCGCGATGGGCGTCCAGGAAGGCACCGTCGCCTCGTTTCCCCTGAAACTGCGACACGCAGATACCTACATCGCCGAACGCGTGGCTCTGATTGGCGACGCTGCCCACACCATCCACCCCCTCGCCGGCCAAGGTCTAAACCAGGGGCAGGGCGATGTGCAGAGTCTCGCCAAGACCATCGAATACGCCGTCAGCCACGGCCAGGACATCGGCGTCACCATGTCGCTCGAACCATATTTATCGGAGCGCTATGCGGCAAATCATTTGCTTTTGGGGGTCTGTGACAAGCTCCACAAGCTCTACTCGGTTGGCAGTGGCCCGCTGGTACCCCTCAGGTCGGTGGGCTTGAGCGCCGTCAACGCCCTTGGGCCGCTCAAGGCCTTTTTCATGAACCAGGCGGCCGGAAACGGGATCAAGGTCTTCTAACGGCCGGTCGCCCAAGCTCCACCTGCCGCGTGGCGTGGACTTGTCCTACTCTCAACCCCTTGTTGTACAAATTTGTTTGCACCATGTATCATAGCTCCATTCCCAGAGACGTTGGGCTTTGACGAATTCAGAGGAATCCACCAGCTTCCGGTCCTTCTTGAAGGCTACTGCCGGGTTCTCCCGGCCATCAACATCGTACGAGGCGGATGGGATGACTGGTCACGAGCCCCCGTCTGGGCTATTGTGAACAGAACGCTTTGCTCGCCCATTGAAGCTTTTGTTCTCACTTTCCATCTCGCTCCTTCCTTTACTCGGCCTGTGACTCATTCAGCTGCTGGTCACACGAGCTACAGTATGCTAGCTAAGGAGGTTGGGCCTCTGGTCCCAAATTGCCAACTTCCCCTTAGCCGCTCAAGTAAACAACAGCTCCTGCGTGTTGCAATCTGCTCATCTTGATTCAATAAAGACAGCTCCCGGCTACACCAGCTCCGCTCGGTGAGGCTGGGGCTCACACAAAGTTGTGTGTGCTTTCAGCTTCTCCATCCCTTGGGACCACAAGTGCTTGAACATGATGCTCAGCCAACTGAGCCTCTGCTCTCGTCTGAGGCTTGCTCTCCGTGTGATCAAGACTAGCAGGAGGAACCAGCCGCTATCTCTTAAATGTTTCTCTTGCGGCATATCTACACACGTGTGCCTTCCAGCGACTTTCTTAACCCTTTTAACTGCCCTCCTTCCCCCCTCCACTCTGATATTCCTTCCACATCCTTCTTCCGCAACATTTCACGGATGGACCGCAACTTGGCCGCCCACTTGGTTCACCTCTTCACAGCTCACCTCTCTCAGCCACCGCCAACTGGTGAGGTCTCACCATCCCGGGGCGTGACCAACCGGTGGTATCAGAGAGTAAGACAGCCCGGCCAAGCAGACTGGCCTCCCGGCTGTTCGGGCCATCCACAGCCTCAACCAAACAAGCCAGTCATTGTGGAGGTGACATAGCCCTGGGCACGTTGCTCTGGCGGTGCTCTGGCGGTGCTCTGAAGCAGGTACGTTCTTCTGTGTGACCGAGACGCAAACACCTTGATGCTTAGTTTCTGCTTCTCTGGACCCTTATTCTTCTTTTGTGTTTTCAAACCTTGAAAGGTCATCATTTGAAGCTCTATATTTTGCAATCTTCCGAGACAAATCGTATGTTGTTTTCAACTGGTAAGCGGAGTTCCAGTTATTGTGTGCACATGCCCCTATCTTCATCCTAGCACAATCCTATTGCCGTCTGTATTCGCACCGGGGCCGAGACCATCACAATAGTAGCCGGCGGGCAGTGAATATGGACTCGTGTTTCCGGAAACACCTCTCATCTCGGTGCCCCGGCCGCCTATTTCAAGACCTCTTTTACTTTCTGCTTTCCACTTCCCTTCTTCCTCCTTCACCACCTCCCCCTTCGCTAACCTCAACCACCAGGGCTCGAACTCAACGGTAGCATCACCTCACAACACTCTACTAGCAAGCAGACAGGATGTGCTACGAAGAGTTCATCGCCTACCAGTGCGGCCACCGCTCCATGGGCGTGGTGCGGCCCTGCCCCATGACGACGGCCGGCCACAACTTCCCGGTCTGCGGCATCCCATCTCACAAGCCGCACTACGCCGAGACCATGTGTACGCCCTGCGAGCGCCAGCTGCACTCCCGCTGGGTTCTGATCCGGGAGTGGGAGCACCGTTGGCTCCACGAGCGCGGCGTCTGCGGCTGCGAGGTCATCTTCCCGGGTCTCCTCACCACTCCTCGCGTCATCGGCGACACATCGGCTGCTGGGGCCGCCGATTCAACTGCTGGCCCAGGTTCTCCTACTGATGCCGAGGACGACAAGCACTCTACCCCAAGGGCCACCACCACGGCCGAGGGCTCCAAGGATGCTGGATCAGAGACTAGTCAGGGCGACGTCGAGAAGACGATTTCCGTCGGCGGAGATGGCCGCATCCCAGCGCTCTTTGCCGAGGGGGTTACCTCGACAGGCGAGCACCATGTCGCCGTCCGCCTCCCGAGCCTCTACGCGGCCGAGTGGCACGCCGACCACGCCGCCCTGCACCACGCCGGAAAGTGCAACTGCGCGGCAACCTTCACCCCTTACAAGCCGCAGATTGGCGAAGACGAGCTGACGCCCCACGACCGAGACACCCTGCGGCAGTGGCGCCAGCGGGAGGCTGCAAAGGAGAAGACCAAGCACGGCGCCCGCGACGTCGACGGTCAGACCGACGAAACGACAAAGCGCATCGCCGAGATCAAGAAGGAGTTCGGCGAGTTTGAAGTCGACGACGAAGGCCCCAAGGTCAAGCTGCCTCGTCTTCCTGCCACCGCCGCCACAGACAGCCAGCCCGCCGGAACCAGGGGCCAGGGGAACACCAACTTCCGACACTTCAACCGCCGCGCCGGCGCGAGAAACCTCCCCCCGCGGCCCCAGTCCCAGCCCACCCCCCCGTTCACCCCGGCCGGGTCCCAGTCCCAACCGCAACCCCAAAACAACCAGCTCGTCCTCGCCTCCCAACCCTCCCCCTCACCGCACACCCACAACCAAATCTACACCCACCCCTTTACCCCCACCCACCACCGACAACAACCCACCCCAGTAACAATGGGAGGACTAGGAATGGGACTAGGAACGGGCTA